>PIJE02001246.1:27263-44763 GCA_002895965.2 Coryphaenoides rupestris | reverse complement strand
GGACATCAGGATCGGCAAACACACAACACTACTGGACTCGCTCGATGCGGTTCATTCGAAAAGACTGAACCGCCTTCTGATTGCTACACACGCAATCTCACGCAAGGCAGATATCTGGGCAGAGTCAGCTATAACCGTGTCTTACACAATTGTGTGTTTAAGTGTTTATTGCCATTGTCGGACGATATAGTAGACATGTTTTGCTTCACTTTTGATATAAAGTGAGTGGATCCCCGTCCATTGTTGTTATATCTGTGCATGCTTCCCTCCTATATTCTATCCTCTTTTACTAACACACCCATCCCATTATAGTGTTTGATACTAGTGTAAGAAGAGAGTGATTTGAATCCTCCCGCCTAGTCACTCTCCTATTACGTAGACCCCTTGGCTCCTACCCCCTTTTTGCATTTATACGGCCTTAACTCAACCACCGCTTTTATCTTTCTTTGTTTATCTTTACACACACACAACACACACACACACACACACACACACACACACACACACACACACACACACACACACACACACACACACACACCACACACCATGTTGTGCATTGCTTATTGTATTTAAGGAATATTTACTTCATGCCATTGCCAACTTCAATTTCATAAACATTCTTATATTGTAACTGTTTGTGGTTTTTGCTTGAAATGCGTAAAGAACTCTGAATCCTTCAACCTGTACTACTGATTGATATGGTAATTATTTATCATAGTTCCAATTTGATAGCTTAGTATATTTTACGAGACTTAATCCACTGTCCAGTTATTGGTCCCTGATCTCAGATCTCAGATGAATTCAGATTAATAATTGTATTTTAATAATTAATACTTTGAAAATTACTATTTATAACCCAATAACCAACCGTAGGACCTACATATACTAGGCCTATATATTAGACTCCTGGGAATACTACTGTAATTGTAATTGTCCAGTGTAGAAACTTCCGTTGCTAAAGCCCTCAAAACCACTTCATAACGGAGATGTCTGCCACCAGCTCTGTGAGGGAGGACAGTTGAAAAGACAGTTGGGACAGCCGGCGTGCGTCGCTCACTGTTGCCCATATCATCTGAACAGAACACTATATTTATCCGTGGCTGCGTTCCTGTTGGTCTACAACGATGGCGTCGTGCCATCTTTTCAACGAGTTGTGTTTTCCCTCCCGCGTGCCGCAGCCACCTCACCGGCGAGCCTGTTATCATGATGACAGGGGTGGCTTTTTTTTGTGACAGGGTAGACAAATAAAAGGAATTAGTTTCACAACAGGCTATGTTTTGGTTTGTTTTTTTTACCGGATACACATAACGGCGACTGTTTCATTGTAAAACGGTCTGTTAACAGTTTGGATGAATCCATAAATTGCCTTGTTACGCCGATAATACTGCTGAGCACTCCATTTTTGTGTGCATGCAGTACACTGCGTAAAGTGGCCTGACATTAAGATACTAATAATAGCTATGAAGATGATAATGGGGAAACTCTTTAGAACTAACATTTTTCGAATACATTTCAACAATGAATTTGCACATGTTAATAAGTCATTCGTACAAAAACACGCTCACACACACACACACACGCACACACACGCGCGCGGGAGTTCAGATTTGGGACACTCCGGCGGTCCCGTTTTAAGACGCGGTGTTGTTCATTTCCCGGGAGCCTCCTCTAAAAATATTGCGTGGACGATATAACCGGCCGTCAGCACCTTTTGTGTTGTGCTGACCACCGACCGCCATTGTTCAGCCTTTTCTACTCCACTACTTTTTTTTTATGATTGCCACGCTGTGCCCTGTCGGCATTATTTCCAATGTTGCTAATGTCTTACGAATCAATCTCCAGTCCCCGCCGTTTTGATCTTGTTACCCCCGGAACCGGTCGCCGTCGTCAGCTAACACGGTTCACCTGAGCGGGAGAGCGGCAGCATTATTTTTGGTTCTCATCAACGGATAAACCGCTATTGATTCCTCCCCGGCGCGGAGTAGAGCGCCTGGCTCACATTTCACGACGTCTTTTTAAACGAGTGTTCCAACGACAGAGAGGCTGCTGGGTAAAACACCAGGCCGAGCTGCTCATTACAACTGAACACAAAATATATAAAACGGGTTGGGCCGGCACTCCCCCCCCCCTTAAGACTTGAGTGTTGAGGGTTCTCTTAAGCATTTAGCCGATAATGGGCTCGACAGTTTGCCGGTTTCAATGGTATCGTTTGTAATGCGTCGTACTTTTTCATAGTTACCAAGGTCTTGGCGTCTATCCCGGGAGTGATCCAGGTATCAGCGTGCGCCCCTTGTTTCATTGGATTTCCTGCTCATTGATTGGAAAGTGAACGGTGAAACTGAACCCATCCTCCACTACCTCTGCAACTTTAATGTCTGCTAGGGCTACAGCACAAATTTATACTGCGAATAAAGTGAATTAGGTACCGCAGCCATCTATCTGTCTGTTCGTTCCCAGGGTTGTTTCATTATTTCTTTTCTATCTAATTTAATTCCGCTCCTCTTGTGTGGCCGACATTCGTTTTCTGTTGTGATCAGCCGTGTCCCCTCCTCCTCCTCCTCCTCCTCCTCCTCCTCCTCCTCCTCTTCTCTCTGCCTCCTCCTCTCTCTCCTTCTCGTCCCTCCTCCCTCCCTCCCTCCCTCCCTCCCTCCCTCCTCTCCTCCCCTCTCCTTACGACATTGTAAGGACGTCAACACACAATGTCCTTATAGAATGCGCACAATGTCACTCCAGTAGCACAAGAGCCTGTGCCTTACTTTTATGTTTTTCTGCTTGTTTGTTTGTATGTACGTATATGTATACGTGTTATCTCCCATTCGCTTGACTCCAAGGACATCTCTTTATTTTCCCTTCTTTATGACGTGTGTGTGTGTGTGTGTGTGTGTGTGTGTGTGTGTGTGTGTGTGTGTGTGTGTGTGTGTGTGGTGTGTGTGTGTGTGTGTGTGTGTGTGTTGTGTGGTTGTGTGTGTGTGTGTGTGTAGAGTGGTTGTGTGTGTGTGTGTGTTGTGTGTGTGTGTGTGTGCTGTGTGTGTGTGTGTGTGTGTGTGTGCGTGTTGTGTGTGTGATGGGCATGTGTGCATGTGTGTGTGTGCGTATGTTTTGTTGTGTGTGTGTGTGTGTGTGTGTGCTGTGTGGGGGTGGTGTGTGTGCTGTGCCGCGCGCTGCGTCAAATCACGGGAGTAAGCGCGGCGATGCCTGCGCTCTCTGCCCTCTGCAGGGGGCAGCTCCCCTTCCTCACGGGTCACCGCTTTACAGGGAGGAGCAGGATGAAGAGGAGGAGGAGGAGGAGGAGGAGGAGGAGGAGGAGGAGGGAGGGAGGTTGTTGCAGATGTGCGGCTGTATAGGTGCGCCTGCGTCTGTTGGTGGAGAGATTATTTCCCCGCCATTTTGTTTGACGTGCAGAAGGTGCTCTCTTATATTATATATCGTAGTATAATTCCGTATGCACACATGCACGTCTTTGAATTCTCCAAAGAGAGGTTATTGAAGTCTCTATTCCTTTCCTGTCACTCTCCTCTCGATGACAAGCTGGACTTGCTTAATTAATGTTTGTCAGAGCAAGGAGTGGCAGAGCAGATGGGCCTGTTTCTTACTCCCGTTTGCTCTTCTTTTAGAAGCATTCGAGCTCATTCTGTGTACGGGAAGCATCCTGATCCCCGGCGACCTCTGTGTGTGTGTGTGTGTCTGTGTGTGTCTGTGTGTGTGTCTGTGTGTGTTTGTGTGAACTCAGGGTGTGTGTCTGTGTGTGTGTGTGTCTGGTGTGTGTGTGTGTTGGGTGGTGTGAGAAAGCTGTTTGCCCCATGACTCAGAATACGATAACAGTCTGATTAGTAGATTCAGCTGGGACAGCGTGGCAGTATTGTTAGATTTTGCTCCGAATTTTTGCGTCAATGTGGGAGTGCTCGCATAGGGCACTAGCGGAGGTGTGGCGATTGTTTTAGTCGCAGCGGGGTTTATTATGACCACACGGCACAGGTATCACGGAGCGGGAGGAACACACACCAGCCGACACGCACAGGAGTTCGCGTTGCCATTGTCCTTTGGAGGCACTTTCCCCTATGGGTACTCAACTCTGACAGACTCAGTCTAGGCTCTCTTGCTGATTTACTAGATCACAACTAGCTGCAGAAACAAATCGTCCATTACGTCGTCTTACACACACGCTCTCAGCTCTCTCCTGTCCTGTGGCTGCAGGTCGCCACATGTGCTTAGACCGCAGAGTGCTCTCACCCCATCCATGCTCTCGCCCAACCTTGCAGCCTGTGGATCGGAACCCCCCCCTCCTCTGTGACCGTCTGCTCGTACGCCTTTCGGGCTCGCTCGATGGATGCCGTGAGTGGGGTGCACGCACTGGGCCCCTTTGCACCCATCTACCCCTTCTCCTCTCTCTCTCCTCCTCCTCTCTCCTCTCTCTCTCTCTCTCCTCTCCTCTCTCCTCTCCTCTCTTCTCTCTCCTCTCTTCTCTCTCTCCTCTCTCTCTCTCTTCTTCTCTCCCTCTCTTCTTCTCTCTCCCTCTCTCTCTCTCTCTCTCTCCTTCTCTTCTTCTCTCTCTCCTCTCTCTCTCTCTCTCTTCTCTCTCTTCTCTCTTCTCTCTCTTCTCTCTTCTCTCTCCTCTCTCTCCTCTCTCTTCCTCTCTCTCTCTCTCTACTCTCTCTCTCTCTCTCTCTCTTCCTCTCTCTCTCTCTCTCTTCTCTCTTCATCTCTCTCCTGTCTCTCTCTCTCTCTGTCTCTCTCTGTCTCTCTCTCTCTCTGTCTCTCTTCTCTCTCTGTCTCTCTCTCTCTCTCTCTCTCTCTCTCTCTCTCTCTCTCTCTCTCTCTCTCTCTCTCTCTCTCTGTCTCTCTCTCTCTCTCTCTCTCTCTCTCTCTCTCTCTCTCTCTCTCTCTCTGTCTCTCTCTCTCTCTGTCCTGTGTGTGTCTCTCTCTCACGATCTTGCTCGCTCTGAAATCCATTCACTGCAGCTGCATACCATGAGATATCATATACTACATGCCGTGTACACGACACAACACACACATGATTCACGTTTCTCCTCCTATATCTGCACATGCATCAGGCTCCTCTCCTGTGTTATTTCGTTCCAGGGGTGGTGGTGGTGGTGGTGGTGGTGGTGGGAGGTTATCCCTTATCTTGCTTTTAACCGTCCTACCTCCTTGTCCTTGTTCCCCTCCTACCTCCCCCATCTCCGCCCTCCCCCCTCTCCTCCCTCGCCCCTCTTCTCCCGCCTATCCTCCCTGCCCCCTCTCCTTCTGTCTCTCTCCCCCTTCTCCTCCCTCCCCCCCTCTCCTCCCTTCTTTCCTCCCCCTCCTCCCCCCTCTCCTCTCCTCTCTCCCTCCCCCCCTCTCCCTCTCCTCCTCCCCCCCTTTCTCTCCTCTCTTTTCCTCCCCCTCTCCCCGGAAGGCCGTGAACCAGGAGTTCGGTCCCTTGCCGCATTCGGGGGCCGAGCCGCGGGGGGGGGCGGCCCCAGTCACGGGACGGGAACGGAAGGGCCGCATCGGCGCCCCCTCTCCTCCCTCCTCTCCTCTCCCCCCCAGCATCAGGTCCTCCCTGGGCCCAGCCGGGGGCGGCGTCAGGGGGGACGGGGGCATCGGCGGCGGGGTCGGCGGCAGCGGCGAGCCAGCCCAGCCTCCTGCCGCACCACAGCTACGGCCCGCCGCAGCCGCCCGCCTTCGGCCACAGCGTCACCGTGCAGTCGCCCGTCATCGGGGTCACGCCGTCCATCCAGGCGCCCGCCGCGCCGCTGCACCACCCGCTCATGACCGCCCACTTCCAGCTGCCGTCGCACTCCGCCACCCCGCAGCCGCCGGGCGCCATGGCGCCGCCCGGCATGCCCGGCCACCAGCCGACGTACCAGGGGGGCGCCGCGCAGCCCTCCTCCTCGCAGGCCGCCAGCGGGCTATGCCCCCCGCCACCAGCAGGGCCAAAGAGCGTGTATCCATCCTCTCGGGATGAGCGCGCCTCGCACCAGGGCTCGACCCCGCCCCAACACAGGCTCAATTAGTTTTCATAGCAATGTAGTCGAGATACTGGACCGCAATGATTCTTGTCATGAGAGGTCTCAATCAGATTCAGCTGCCGTCGCACTCCGCCACCCCGCAGCCGCCGGGCGCCATGGCGCCGCCCGGCATGCCCGGCCACCAGCCGACGTACCAGGGGGGCGCCGCGCAGCCCTCCTCCTCGCAGGCCGGCGTGCACCCCGGCCTGGGCAACGGCCACCTGACGCTGCACCCCGGCCACCCGGCGCTCATCCATCCCCCGCCGCCGGCTGGCCAACGGGCAGACGGCGCTGCAGGAATCTCTCTCTCGCTCTCTGTCTCTCTATGTCTGTCTCTCTGTGTGGTCTTTCTCCTCTCTCCTCTCTCTCTCCCTCTCTCTCTGTCTCTCTCTCTCTCTGTCTCGTCTCTCTCCTCTCTCTTTTCCCTCTCTCTCTCTCTCTGTCCTCTCTCTCTCTCTTACTGTTCTCTCTCTCTCTCTCTGTTCTCTCTCTCTCTCTTACTGTCTCTCTCTCTCTCTCTTACTGTCCTCTCTCTCTCTCTTACTACCCTCTCTCTCTCTCTTACTACCCTCTCTCTCTCTTACTGTTCTCTCTCTCTCTCTCTCTCTTCTCTCCTCTCTCTCTTACTATCCTCTCTCTCTCTCTTACTCCCTCTCTCTCTCTTACTGTCCTCTCTCTCTCTCTCTCTTCGCCGCCCAGACGTGGTCTCTGGGTGTCTCCGTGACTCATGTCATACTGTTTCCCTCTGATTCTCCTCTGTGCCTCGCTACCAGCTCGGTCCCTGCGGAGAGATGCTGGCGGTATCCGTCGTGTCCTACGAGTTGTCTTTGTCGTCTCCTGGACATCAATACTCTGTCTCATAGCTACTGCTCTCTCTCCTTATCTCCTCTTTCCTCAGTGCTCTGGCTACATCCCTCCTCGCAATACCTCCTTCGTCCATCCCTCGTCTCCATACAACTGTTATAGGCTATCGCAGACGTGGTGCACACGAGCAAAGAACGCTTGCTCATGTTCCTGTGTTTAGTTCTCTCACACCCTCGCTGGGCTGGATTGCCTTCAGGACACCAACAGCACAGGAAGAACGACGACGCAGCAGAGCCCTCGGCCTGCTCGCTCGGTACTGTTGGTCTAGGGTAAAGACAGAAACGGTAACTCCTTAGACCCACCCCCACATTACTATCCGCATCCCTCCCCCCCCTACTAAACTACTTCCCGCCAATAAAAAGATAAGACATTAGATAGAGCATAAACACACTTAGTGTTAGACATCAGTGTAGCAATAACATAATAATGACCTCGCTCGTTAGATGATTATCCTTGTAGGCGGAGGCTGGCACCATAGATGTCACGAATAACATTCTGTTCTCTCGTCCTGTGGTCGTGCTAGTGGTAACAGATCCGACGTGGACCTTTGCTTGAATGTTTGGCTTTCGAATCCGAAGCGATTTAAAAAATATCAGAAAGCTGAATCAGGACCTTGCCATAACACGAGAAAGAAAAGACATAGCGCGCACTCTCTAAGCCGCACCTCTCAAGCGGTCGTACTCCTAGATCAGACTACACACAAAGGCACAACGAGATGTAGTGGGCTACTTTTTTTAAAACACAACGTTAGACACCCCGCTTCTGTCGTACGAGTTGGTACACAGTCAGTCTACGGCCATAAACAAGTTGGCCGTGGCACATGAAGCCAGACTTACACATACTGCTCTGGGCATTTAGGTTCGTCGATTTAAAGAACATATACGGACGTCCTTAGAAGCACAGGAGTAAGAAACACCACGATAAGCTCTTTTATCTCGGCGAGACCAAACATTTGGAAGTAAGGAGTTTTGAGGGACTTGATTCATCGGCGTCCCGCAATGTCAGGAATGAGGAAACCAAGGAAAACATGTCAGCGATGAAGGACATTCCTCTATCTACCGGTCATTGTTTAATCCACTTTTCCTCGCATGCCTATTTCCTTCTCTCTCTCTCTTCTCTCTCTCTCTCTCTCTCTCTTCTCTCTCTTCTCTCTCTCTCTCTCTCACTCACTCTTCTCCTCTCTGCTCTCTCTCTCTCTCTCCTCTCTCTCTCTCCCCCTCTCCCGCTCTCTCTCTCTCTCTCCTCTGTCTCTGTCACACAAACGCACACACACACGCACACACACACACACACACACAACACACACACACACACACACACACACACACACTCACAGTCACACACACACACACACACACACACACACACACACACATGTCTCACCAACTGTGCACACAGGATTACGTGCATTCTAATTAATTTTAGCCTAGGTTCACCCATTGACCCGCATGTCCAGAAGACTCCTCACGCGAATGCACGGTAATTATGGCCCTCGACACCCGCGATTAGGGCTCTCGTTACCGATCGCGTTCGGTACTGCCGCGGCTGGAGGCTGAGCAGTTCGGCACATGCGTATACAATAGAACTAAGATGCCTGAACTGACCTTTTTTTTATAATTATGTACGAGTAAAATTTTCTCATATCCCGAACCACCATATGGGGAGGCAGGCTACAGCGTATCACATCTTGCAATTACACTATATTATTAATTAGGTTCTTCATCCAACACCATGTTGTTCGCCCCAAGCCCCGGGCAGTATAACATAAATAACGCACATGCCGCATGCGACAGGTACGCCGATTTATATTTAGACCGGGCCCACACCTCTAGTCCTATCCCGCGCGCACCCTCGTAGCCGCAGGCACACCTCAGCACTCGGAGTGTCTCTCTCTCCTCCGTCTCTCTCTCTCTCTCCCTCTGTCTCTCTCTGTCTGTCTCTGTTTCTGTCTCTCTCTCTCTCTGTCTGTCTCTGTTTCTGTCTCTCTCTCTCTCTCTCTCTCTCTCTCTCTCTCTCCTTTTGCTTGCAGAATTGGGCAGAGCTGCAGTCTGAGTCCCGGGCCAGCCCCAAGAAGAGCGCAGAGCCCTCGGTCGACTTGTTGGGTCTAGGTAAGACAGAAGCAACACATCTCCGATTCCATGACACATGACAAAAATGAAAAAAATAATAAATCCTTGTTAATGAATCCTTGTAGGCGGAGGGATAATAAATCTATATCGTTCTGCTGGGTAGAGTATCAGACTGCAACAGGATGCGTTCTGCTTCCCAACACAAGGCACAGATTTGGCTCTTTTTTAAAACACAACCAACACCATGTACAGTGTAAGTCAGTCTGTTACTGACGATAAACAACTGTCTGTTGTTCAAGACTGTTGGAGATAAACACAAATGTTTATCTGGCAGACAAACATTTGTGTGGGTTTTGGTTGTTTCATCGGGGATGTCAGGAATGAGGAAAGGAAATGTAGCATGAAGGATTCCACGGTGAACCGAGGGAATGGTCATCCCACATTTCTCTCGCGCTCTCTCTCTCTCTCTCTCTCTCTCTCTCTCTCTCTCTCTCTCTCTCTCTCTCTCTCTCTCTCTCTCTCTCTCTCCCCCCCTCCCTCCCTCAATGGGAGATTGAGCAAAGATGACATTTCTCTTGTTTTCCACACACACACACACACACACACACAGACACAGACACAGACACACACACACACACACACGTGCGCGCGGCCTCACACACATGCGCACTTCCCCAGTATAATATGTTTACGCTAGTGTTACATTGCGCTGTCAGAATGGCGATGAGGTAATGCCCCGGATGGGAGCGTAGCGCCGGGGGCTACGGCATCGATCAAAGGAGAATTCCCAGCATGGAGGCAGGCAGCGCCACTGGGGCCCGCTATAAATAACCCATCGCCACACGCACACCTCTCCGCCGCCTTCGCCCGGGATGGGATTTCACACATAATCAATAAGTCAAATGCGTGGAGGTCTATGTCTCGCACACACACTCACACACTCTCCACCCACCGGCTTGTCTCTGTCCATCCATCCCCCCCGTCTCCCCTCCAGGATCCAGCCTATCTCTCCCCCGCCCCAACCCCCACCCCCACCCGCCCCAGCCCCTGCTGCTTTCTGCTGCTCCTGTTGTTATCATCTGCCTCCACCCATTAACATGCATTGGCCGTCCCCCTCGCACCGATCTCGTCCTCCTTTCCATCAGGCTTGTGGGGGATGCATGCGTTTCGGCGTCTCCAGATATCCCGGTCTTCCATTTGCTTCCATCTAGTTTCCTCCGCCCTGCCCAATCGTTTACCCTGCCAATCTCCTCCCCCCCCACCCGCCACCCCCACGAGGGAAGATACATGCATATACGCAGATAAACAGGTTTCCACTTTATGGGTCGTGCTTGCAGGAAGTTGCTGCCGGCATATGTGGGTGTTCAATCAAGTGCTGGAATTTGACAGGAGGGAGTGGCCAGGGGCCAGGTGTCTTCAGGTTCTGCTAGCATCTGGCAATCCGGCGTCACCTTGGGACACGTGCACTGGCCCAGCTAGCCGTGATCAGTCATCATGTGGACAAGAAGATGATCTGCATTTTATATACAGCCAAGCATAAGCAACATTCATCCATTTATTTATTTATTTTTGTTTATTACGATTTAAGATTAATGCTGGGGTCAGACGACGCAATCTTTTTGTCTGTTACGACGGTCACTGTGACGGATTAAGCGATCACAGAGCGATACATTCATGCCGTGACTTGGCCGAGAGACATGTCAGACTACACGTTGGTCACCGACCAATAATCGCTCACGACGTGATGTGTGTGTGATGCATCACAACGGAAGTGCTAGGCGACAAGAACGTAAACAAACTAACTTGATGCTAACGGCAGTACCCACCAAGTTGCTGAAGTGCCTCCGCTATTTCTCGCCAGCATTTGTCCTTTTTTATTCCGTCGTTGCAGTCCTCGGGGGAAATCTCCAACAGACGGGTGTAGTTGTGAGAGCTTGACAAACATTTCCTGTCTTTTTCGTAGTTCCTTCGAGCAGCACCAACCACTTCATTCCTTGCTTCGCCATCTTTGTTTGTATCACTCCGTGCTCCTCTTGGTCAACGTCACGGCCATGGCGGGGCACGTTGTGGAAGACGAAAAAAATGTGTCGGGAACTATTGTCCGCCCTGTCGTTCCCGAAACGATCCAACGCCCTACGACTGCCGACTCGGGCTATAATCGGACTGATATGGTGTAGTCTGACCCCGGCATAAGAGTGACCTGGCCAAGATGGCAGCATAGAAACACAAATACATTTAGGTTTCATAGAAACATGATTTATGGGAGCTTCAACCCTGAAGTACGTCAAGAAAACAGGGCTCTTTTAACTTCCTCCGTCTTGTTTGTGCCTAAAGACATAAAAAATACTATTTAAGAGTAACCAAACCAACATCAAACCTCCGGGAAGCACGTGGTCTTACTTAACATTGTTCTGGTGGTGAAGTCATGACATCACCATCTGGGCACGGCTTCAACCAGTCTGGGGTAACAGCAAATTGCGAGAGTACCGTCGTTTCACCAGAGATGGCGCTGTGCCTTGGGTTTTTGACGTTTTGGGGTTGATCCACGCTAGCTACCTCCAGCTTGATACAGGGCCCCCGTTTCCATGGCGAGGCCAAGGGTACGCTCAAGCAGCCGTCCTGTGCCCGAGACGTTGTGGGCGGTAGGCCAAGGCCGCCAGCGCTGAGCTCTAGAGCGAGGCCGACGCTAATGATGGGATCGTATTCTCACGTGGTTTATCGTTACGCCGGCGGTTAATTGGGGCTGGGGGGGTGCGGGATTGTGTTGGGGCGCATTGGTTGCGTTGGCGCCACCCATCTTTTGTTGTTTTTGTTTTATTTCCGCTAATCTGTCACAGTCTGACACCGGTTTCTGGTCAGCAGCACCCGTTGGCGCCGGACCTGGGCTTTCAGAATATGCAATCTTCTGTTGTGTTCCTTCATGCTCTCTCTCTCTCTCTCTCTCTCTCTCTCTCTCTCTCTCTCTCTCTCTCTCTCTCTCTCTCTCTCTCTCTCTCTCTCTTTCTCTCTCTCTCTCCTTTCTCTCTCTCTCTCTCTCTCTCTCTCTCTCTCTCTCTCTGTACTGCACTGTCTGCCTAAGGAGGTGCTGTTTGCACTTTAAAAGGGCTAAATTATGGATGCTTCATTACTGTGGTTATATAAATAACCTCTGTTGCACATTCACCATGCACATGCACCATGCACACACACACACACACACACACACACACACACACACACACACACACACAGAGACTGAGAGTTGCACCTTCTTTCATTCTTTGACACTCCCTTTCTCTCCCTCACCCTCTCTCGTTTCCTTTTATCTGCCATTCCCCTTCTGTCTCGCCCGTCCGGGTATTTCAGCCTCTCTGACCTCTGGACGTCCTGTTCGCCGGTCTCTGCGTCTCCTTATCCCCGCGGCTGTGTTCATCACAACCGCGTACCTTGAGAGTTTCTTGTACGTGCTTTGGTGCAGCGCAGACAAGGAAATTAAAAGTTCAACCTTTCGAAGTAGTCGAATGATTCGTATAGATAATGTTGCATGCTCTCCTTGGGCAATCTGTGTAAAAAAAAAAAGAAGTGGGGCCAGTGCAGTGAAATGGAGTCATTTCATTACTGTGCATTGCCTCACTATTTTTCACATCTCGCAAACGCTTTGGTTTTTTTAAACCACTCGACCTGAACACGATCTCATCCAATTAACCACCACGTCCTTCCCGAACCAACTGCCAATCATCGCGGTTCTGTTGAGACCCCCGATTCTTGGCTCTTGGTTCACGGCGTGCTCTTGCTTTAGCTCTGTGTCGGCCCATCCATCGCAGGTCATTAGTCGACAGGATTGCGGTAACCTTATGCCACTTGTGCACTATAATAGACTTGGGGAAGACACCTTAGAACGTAGAATCACACACACACACACACGCACAAACGTTGTGTACATACACATGCATCACTTTCACAGTGATCTATTATTGACCTGTACCATGGTATGGTGTGAGGGGAAATAGCAACTCATCCTACATTTATGTATGTTGCTATCATTTGGGAAGCCATTAGGAGGAACTGCAGATGTGTCTCTGTTCTATTAGTCTTTGGTACAGGCAGGTATCTTGTCAGACAGCTTGAATGGTCAGGCTCTGTGAGTATGTTTTGTAAATACACACCTATACTCTGTAATACTCTCCTCCCCTGTCATACACTCCTGTGCAATACATATTTCTTTACACTCGTTCGTTTAGCAGACACTTTTATCCCGAGTGTCTAGAGGACAATTGAATCATAACAGTGTACCACTACGTGTAAGTTAACACCAAGCAGCACACTATGAAGTGCTAATGGTCACCTCCAATGCACACGTACACCCGGGATGCTTTAGCACCCTCTTCTGATATCAATTTGTTAACGGGAAGATTTAGGGTGTCTTGACACAGATGCATATATTCAATACCGACATCTTTCTAAAAAGATTTGGAAGATTTGGAGACATTCAAGTCAAATCAGTTTGACGATTGAGCAATCATGTCAATTCTTGTGACTATGACAAATCAACTGAATGGTCAAAGTTCACACTGCACGGCGAGATGTTTATTCTTGCCCTCTATTGGACAAGGCCGAACATATATTGTGCTTTAATGTGCACAAATGCAAAACTGAATTGATTTGCATTAAGTCTTGGAGGGCTGCACACATAGGTCCTCCTGACACAGGAGTGCATTTAATGGCCGATTTGAAACTGTATGCTCTGTGGGCTGTGCGTTGTGATGACGAATTGTGACAGTGTTGAAGCTTTATAAAAGTTTGAAACATTTTATTTTGGTCGATGTGACTCAGTACGCTTGACATTACATTTACATTTAGGGGGCGTTTCACGGTGACACTTTTACCCAAAGAAATGTATAATAATGTACCTCGGCTATATTTATCGAAAGACTAAAATGCAATTTCAAACAGTATATACAGTACTTGAACCTGTAGTAACAGATCAGCATGAAAACAACACATGCTACATGCTTTCCTGCAGAAAGACCAATTCCAGAGGGGTACAATGAGTGCTTTAATGGAATAGAAGGCGATAGAAGATCAGAAATGTATGGAGTATGTAGGTCCGTGGTGTATACACCCAAGGGCCGGTTCTGGAGCCTTCACAGTTCAGACCGACTAATATAAATGCCAAGGATACCGTGGTGAGACCCCGCTGCCCTGAGGAAAAGTTCATGGTTTCGATGGTTATGATGACCAGCGACCTCATGCCGTCATTAGGCGATGCCGAGGTTAGCTGAACTGAACGGGTTGTTGTACGGCCAAGATGGATACAGTGAAAACATTTGGCAAATATCGACGTTGTGTACTTTGCATTGAAATGTAAAATAGTGTTTTTAATGCACAGGATTCCTGTTGGTCATTTGAATGAGCTCCAGTGGTCACAGCGATTGCTATGCAAATGTCGAAAGAGAAAACGCCGCAATGAATATGACGATGCAATCTGTTTTAAGCCTATACCAATCAAGTGCTCATTTCCATGATACAACACGTCTTTGCATATTTTACACATGGATTATATTTAAAGTTTTCTGGAATCCTTTTAATTATACTTTTCAATTCTCTCTCTCTCTTTGTCTATCTCTGTCTCACTCTCTGTCTGCGTGTCTATCTCTCTTTGTCTGTGTCTGTCTCTCTCTCTTTCTCTCTCTGTCTATCTGTGTCTATCTGTGTCTCTCTGTGTCTGTCTCTCCCTCTCTCTATCTCATTCTCTGTGTCTGTCTGTCTGTCTCTCTCTCTCTCAGATGCGCCTGAGAATTCTGCTGGATCGGGAACCTGTGGCGGCGGTGGGGGTGGTTTGGGTGCGGCTGGCGGCAGTGCGCCAATCAGCGATGACATGGACATCTTTGGACCAATGGTGTCCAACCCCCTGCCCTCATCCGGCAGCACACCATCCAGTCAGGTAGCCGCGACCCCCCCCCCACCCCCACACACACATACTCTGCCCCCCCCCCCACCCTCTCCCAGTTTTTTCTCGATGAGGCAAAAAACCCACTAAGCCATCTTCTATACACACACACATACACACAATCATACAGGACACCCTCACCTTCAGCAGACACAAGACACACACACACACACACACACACGTCGGCACACAGGCCAACACAACCGTGCCACCAATGGCTTTCATCATCTGCTTATCACCACAGGCAGGCTGCAACACTAGGAGTCTGGAGAGACTCAGGGAAGCACACACACACACACACAGACACACACACACACACACACACACACACACACACAGTCACACACACACACACACACACACACACACACACACACACACACACACACACACACACACACAAACACACGCAGAGGCACGCTAATGAGGTGCTGGCCGTCTCCTGTCGCGGTGAAACTAATTTCACCAATGTCCTCGCCGAGACGTCCGCAGCGATAGAAACAACCGCTGCGAGGGCGACAGAATGGAAATGAAATATTGAAGGGCTACTCAAAAGTAAATGATCTGATTTAAAACCTGCGATGCCTGGGAACTCCGCTCGGGATTCAACCCACGTTGCTCCCGGCCGAAACTTTGTGGGGCGGACAGGAACACATATTAAAGGAAGGTGAAATTGGGATGGATAGAAACTAATGGGAATACCAAATTGGGGTGGGGGGGGCAGAGGGACAGAGAGGAGAGGAGAGAGAGAGAAGAGGAGAGGAGAGAGAGAGATAGAGAGAGAGAGAGGTAGAGAGAGAGAGAGAGAGAGAGAGAGAGAGAGAGAGAGAGAGAGAGAGAGAGAGAGAGAGAGAGAGAGAGAGAGAGAGAGAGAGAGAGAGAGAGGGGGAGAGAGAGAGAGAGAGAGAGAGAGAGAGAGAGAGAGAGAGAGGGAGAGAGAGAGAGAGAGAGAGAGAGGGAGAGAGAGACTACGTGTCACGGATAGATCGTAGCGCTGGTGGTGGTGTCTGCTTTTACTGGGGGAAAACACACACACACACACATCTTGCTTTTATTATCTTGGGATGGAGCTCAGATCCGTCTCTGATCGATGACACCCTGCGTCGCCCCACCGGCTCCACCAAACATACCCTTTCACCCCTGCTCCCGCGCCGTAATCAAACCCGACGGTCGGGTGTGCCAGGGATTCTCATTCACACTACGCCGTCGTCTCGCACATCCCTGCCTCCACCCATGCTCCGTGCTCCATGTGACCCTCGTGTGTCTTTCCTCGCCCTCACCCCCTCCCCTTGCGGCCAAGTGCCATCTTGTCTACCATGACACAAGAGAGCTGGCGGCCAACTAGGTCAGAGCAGTACCCGCCACTTAGATCTGGGCAATATATATATATCGGGGGACGGCAGTAGCTCAGGAGGTAAGAGCGGTTGTCTGGCAACCAGAAGGTTGCTGGTTCGATACCTGTGCTCTGCCTAGCTAAGTGTCGAAGTGTCCCTGACACCTGACCCTGATGTCCTGACGTGTTGGTTGTTAACTTGCATGGTTGACACCGCTATGGGTGAATGTGAGGCAATACTGGAAATCGCTTTGGATAAAAACGCTCTATAAATGCAATCCATGTACCATTATATCGATAGTCTCATATCGGGATATGAGACTGAGTGTCTCTGAAAAGAATAATTTTCTGAACTTACTCTATTTATTAAATTAACAGAAAGCATGCTACATTGTATTCAGGCTGCTTCTGTATATAAGAATTTGTTCTTAGTTGCTTGCCTGGATAAATAAAGGTTAAATAAATTGTTTTATAAAAAAATTGTGATATATACCTATATCGGGATAGAAGATTTTAGCCATATCGCCCATAAAGCCACTCCAGTTCTGTTTCTCTCGACCAATCAAAAACGATCCTCTGGATGAGTCACTGCAGCACACAATCGGAATCCTTTAAGACACTTTTTTTTAGTGGTGGGTTATCTTGTAAGACGGAAGTGGGGCTACTCTACTAGCGCCTTGTTATCACACTTATTGAAATGTACTTTTGTAGGGATAAAACAGCGAACGTCTTCCTTGCGGCAATGAAGAGTTTTAAGGCGCTGTAAGCGTTCAATTAATATAAACAGACACACACACACACGCGCGCACACACACACACACACACACAGAGGCACAATTATAGATAGTAGGGAGACGGCATTGCTTCATCATACGCTGCCGATTAGCACGGTGCGTGTGGTTAACGAGGGGCCGTTACTGCCGGCCGGGCCCAACTCCACTCTCCTATTAAATTGCATTCGTGTGTGGGTGTGGGTGGGGGTGGGTGGGTGGGTGGGTGTGTGGAAGGAGGGTGGGTGGGTGAGGAGGGGTTCCCTATCAGCAAATGTGTCAATTATCCCAAAAAAATGTGATTACGGCCTTGTAGGGAGTTGGGATTAGCGTGATCCCCCCTTACTTTCTACTCGTGCGAGCCCTTCTACATCTCTCTCTCTCTCTCTCTCTCTCTGTCTCTCTCTCTCTCTCTCTCTCTCTCTCTCTCTCTCTCTCTCTCTCTCTCTCTCTCTCTCTCTCTCTCTCTCTCTCTCTCTCTCTCTCTCTCTCTCTCTCTCTCTCTCTCTCTCCCTGTCTGTCTCTCGTTCTCTGATATG
>PIJE02001246.1:0-26274 GCA_002895965.2 Coryphaenoides rupestris | reverse complement strand
CACATACAGTTACCATATACAGCAGGTCACACACATTGACGGCAAACAACAATTTCTCACACACACACACACACACACACACACACACACACACACACACACACACACACACACACACACACCAGATGGAGTATCAGTGGGGGGCGGCGGGGGTTGAGGGGGAGGGGGGGGGAGGTGTAGGGATGTACGTTGGAATGTATGTTGGGAAAATTGACAAAAAAACATTGAGTGCGTGTAAAAGCACCAACGTTTATACTGGGATCAATACCGATCGATTGGTAGGTGGATATGGTGTGCATGTGTGTGTGTGTGTGTGTGTGTGTGGTGAGACAGGGCTGCTAGTTAAACGGCCAGTGTTCAGGCGTGCCTTTGGTTTGACTCTTGACTGTTGACGCTTGGGAGGTGTTGGCCGTCAGCGGGCCCCGACGGAGAGCTCCTCCGACAGCCCTTGATATCGCTGCTCAATGCACTGTTTTTATTTTTAGTGGGAGGCATGAATTAATAATGCGTGTGTGTGCACGTGCACGGTTTTCCTTTCCTTGCCAACCCCCTTGCATGTACTGTGTGTGTGTGTGTGTGTGTGTGTGCGTGTGCGCGCATTCTTGTCGTGCTGCCGGCATGTGTAGCGGAGGTCTATGAATAGTGACAGTGGAGGGGGGTTGGGGGGTGGGGGTGAGGCAGTCAGCCAGAAGCTGGTTCACAGAGTCGGTCCTTAGCCATCAGACTGCCTGCCTGTCTGTCTGCCTGTCTGCCTGTCTTTCTATTCATGCATGCATGTCTGTCTGTGCATGTCTGTACATCCCCGTCTGTGTGCACATACCTGTCTGTCTGTGCATGCCTGTCTGTATGTGCATGTCTGTACATGCCTGTCTGCCTGTCTGCCTGTCTGTCTGTGCAGGCCTGTCTGTCTGTGTATGTCTGTCTGTCTGTGTCTGTCTGTCTGTCTGTGCATGTGTGTACATCTCTGTCTGTCTGCACATATCTGTCTGTCTGCGCATGCATGCCTGCCTGTCTGTTCCTGTGCATGCCTGGCCGTGTCTGTCTCTTCTGTGCTATGTGTTGTATTCGTCTCTCTGTCAGCCTGGTCTGTCTGTGCATGCCTGCATGTCTGTCTCTCTGTGCATGCCTGTCTGTCTCTCTGTGCATGCCTGTATGTCTGTCTCTCTGTGCATGCCTGTCTGTCTCTCTGTGCATGCCTGTATGTCTGTCTCTCTGTGCATGCCTGTCTCTCTGTGCATGCCTGTCTGTCTCTCTGTGCATGCCTGTATGTCTGTCTCTCTGTGCATGCCTGTCTGTCTGTTTGTCTGTGCATGCACATAGTGTCATTGTGTGTGTGTGTGTGTGTGTGTGTGTGTGTGTGTGTGTGTGTGTGTGTGTGTGTGTGTGTGTGTGTGTGTTTGGGGTGTGTGTGTGTGTGTGTGTGTGTGTGTGTGTGTGTGTGTGTGTGTGTGTGTGTGTGTGTGTGTGTGTGTGTGTGTGTGCTTAGGTAGGCTTTTTGTTTGGCTTCCAGAAGGCTTGAGGAGGTTTTATCCGGTGGGCCTTTCTCAAACACAATGTGCTGCTAGGATCCCTGCTAACGCATCCCCGGCTATGCACCGCACAGGGGGGGGGGGGGGGGGGGGGGGGTGAGGTGTGTGTGTGTGTGTGTTGTTGATTGTGTGTGTGTGTGTGTGTTAAGGTTTGTGAGGGCTCCGAAGTGAGGGCACCGATGGACACACATGTACACACACACAGTTCACGCAAAAAGAATTTCCCTCTTCTTTATTATTTTTTTTTACCCCGCGTGTCCGACCCACACTCCTGGTCTCGCGCTCGCTTGCTACACTTCCCGGAAATGTCCATGGCAAATGTAACCAAGCCCAAACATGACACACAGGACATCACGACTACACACACACACCACACAACACTACACACACACACACACCACACACACACAAAACCAGGAGCAGAAGGGTAGCAACAACGTAACAGGACCGTATTCTGATGCTAATGTTCCTAGTGCAATCCTATGTTAATTAGAGTACGTGTTTCAGCGGCTCCACAACCCAGGCTCACTGCATTTACCTTTAATTGGCTTCAGTTTTTGTCTGGGGAAACCTGTTGAAACCTACGGGGTCCCTCAACCTGACCACATCTCCCTCCCCAGGCCCCAAAACAACACTCTGTGATGTCCTCGTGGGTGTGTGTGTGTGTTGTGTGTGTTGCGTGTGTGGTGTGTGTTGTTGTGTGTGTGTGTTGTGTGTGTTGTGTGTGGTGTGTGTGTGTGTGTGTGTGTGTGTGTGTGTGTGTGTGTGTGTTGGGTCCGTTCATCATTACAGCAGTGTTGGAGGCGTCTTCCTCCTTACCCGTCCTTCCATTTGCCTTTCCTCACTTACCATCTTCGTTACTGTTTCCTCTATCATCCCACCTCTCTCTCACTCTCTCTCTCATCTCTCTTTTCTTTCTTTCACCTCCTCTCCCTCCCTCTCTTTCCTCGGCTCTCCTGTCGGGTCTTCTGGCCAGAGACAGAGGCTGCAGCAAGCCACTGCCTGCTAAGCAGTCCTTGAACAGAAAGACAACTCCACAATGCCGTGTGTGTGTGTGTTGGTGTGTGGTTGTGTGTGTGTGTGTGATGTGTTGTGGGTGTGTTGTTGTGAGTGTTGGTGTGTCTGTGTGTGTGTGGTGTTGTGTGTGGTGTGGTGTGTGTGTGTGTGTGTGTGTGTCGTGTGGTGTGTGTGGGTGGCATGTTTGCAGGGTGGGGCTTTCTGGACCAAACAAGCCCATGTTTGTCCCACAGCCTTCTCTGTTTCCATCGCTCCTCATTAATTCATCTGCGATTCTTCTCCTTTGCTCATTGTTTCCTTTCCTCTCCTCCTTCTTTCTCCTCCTCTTCATCTCCTCTGCCTGTCCTCATCTTCACACAATCCTGTTGTCCCCTTCGTCACACCATTGCACAAAATAACCTCTTCTATCCCTTTCTCTTAAGCATGTACACGCACAAATACACACACAGCACACACACACATACAGCTTTTAAGCAGGTGTTACTTTTTGTCAGCACCATCCATTAGGCACAATAGTGGTGTGTGTCTGAAAGGCTTTTTAAAAGTGTGCATGCGTGTGTGTGTGTATGTGTGTATGTGCACGCACATGTTCATCTCTATTCTTTGCGCTCCCCTAATTAACATCATCTGTCTCACTTAATATGACCTGACCACTTAATAGTATCTGTTTACCTTTTCTCCTCTCCTCCGCGCTCTCCTCGTCTCCCTCTCTCCCATCTCTGCTCTCCGTTCTCTCGTTCCCTCTCCTCTCTGCATTCCTCTCCTCTCCTTCTCGCCTACGTCGCTCTTTGTGCCTTCCTCTCCTCCTCTCCACCATCTTCCCCCTCCTCTTCCTCTGTCCCGGCGTGTCTTTAATCTTGGTGTGTGTGTGTGTGCCTGTGTGCGTGTGTGTGTGTGCGTGTGTGTTGTGTGTGGTGCGGGCTGTGTGGTGCGTGAGCAGAGGCTCCCTTAAACAGTCATGCGGTTAGCTGTGGCCGCTCCACAGATGAGGCCGTGTGTCGTCATTAAAGTGCGGTTTTCTCTCTTTTAAAGAAAAAATAATGCTTTTTGTGGTGGGGGGGGATGTGACACGTGCGGCGTGAAACCACCGAAAAGACAGGGAGACGGGGGAGGGGGAAATGGAAGGAAAAATAGTCATACCCCGAACGATCCCGTTTTGAATTAGGATTTCAGCAATTATTTCTATTTTTCCTGCATCATGTATATTTATTCCATTTATTCGTTTGCGTATTTGACAGGGACAGTGGTACTGCTTCTTAGCTGCACCAGAGTTAGCTAGAAGCTAATTTGCATCTGTAGTCCCTGGCGAGGTAACAGAGAATAAGATCTCTCCGATACATTCATATGTCTTATCTGCCATGCATCTAACGGTGTAACGACGCAATTATCTCCGGGCTCTCATTAAATCCACAAGACCTCCCAGAAGCACAGCGGTTTGTGCTTCGTAACAGACGAGGTCTGTTATAAAGTTGTGCTAACCTAACGCTGCTGTGGCTGTAGCGGTCCGGTGCCCCCACACCACTCACACTCAGATGGCTTACTGTGCCTGGCGAACGCCTCGTGGCCTGTATTCATTGCCTGTTGATGCAGCGATTCAATCAATATACAGTGACGCACACATGCAGCACACTAGGATTCATTCACACCGCAACACAATTGTGCAATTCGGTTTTAACGTCAGACACAAATCCTGGTGCATTGCTCTAACGTACTTCCTTGCGGTGTTCTCTCTCTCTCTCTCTCTCTCACTCTCTCTCTCTCTCTCTCAATTCAATTTCAATTTAGTTTTATTATTTAATTTTGTTGCATGGGAAAACGTACATTTACATTGCCCAAAGCGGAGTGGTAAATGAAAAGTATATTTATAAAGAACTAAATATATACAGTAAAAGTCAAAAAATAATAAAAAATATAAAAAATAAGAAAAAAAATATATATCTATATATATAACTGTATATATAATAATAATAAATATTATAGATATATAAATGATGATAATAATAAAGTGGCATTGACAGTGATTGGACAATCTTTATGGAGGTGTATCCGTTGGATGTCCTTTTCCTGTCGCAACAGCTCACAAATCTTGCTGCTGTGTTGCACATTCCTGTACCTCGCCAGCAGATATGGAAGTTTTTTGGCTGTTTGCTGTTTCAAAATTCTTTTAGGGTGTTTGAGATCTTTGGGGAGTATGTATCTCTAATGCTTGGTATATGGTGGCAGTTGTTAGAAGTGTAGCTCGGTTTCAACTCATGTGTGGGTGCAGTGGGTACAGAGTCTGTCTTCTCTTTGGTACCAGGTCTGCGGTGGCGGCCTCTCTCCACGGCGAGGCTGTGCTCACGAGTCCTGTATCTAGTCAGGGATTTCCTGAGTTTTGGGATCGGTCACAGTGCTCATGTATTCTGCCGTTGTGTATTGTCTGTTTAGGGCCAAATAGCATTCTATTTACTCTGTTTTTTGGTTGATTCCTTTCCAGTGTGTGAGGTAGTTTTCTTTTTGTTTTCTTATAATTTGGTTAATCTAATGGGGTTTCTGTCTCTGCGTGGCTTGCTTGGTTTTGTGAATAGATCCCAGAACCAGCTGGCTGAGAGGGCATCGCTCTAGAAGTCTCTCTGTGGATGAGGGCTTTGTTATGGAGCGTGTCGGGCCTCACTTTCTTTAGGTGGTTATGAAATTTGAATGCCCTCTTTTGAATTTGTATTATTAGTGGGTATCGTCCTAATTCTGCTCTGCATGCATTGTTGGGTGTTTTCCGTTGGGTGCGGAGAATGGATTTGCAGAACTCTGCATGCAGCGTTTCAATTTGATGTTTGTCTCATTTAGTAAAATCTTGGTTTGCAAGTGGACCCCAGATCTCGCAACCGTAAAGGGAAATGGGTTTGATAACTGAGTCTAGTATTTTGAGCCATATTTTTATTGGGATGTCTCTCTCTCTCTCTCTCTCTCTCTCTCTCTCTCTCTCTCTCTCGCTCTCACTCTCTCTCTGTCTGTCTCTCCTTCACATTCTCTGCAAAAGGCTGGCTCTGTTCAGGCAGACCCTGCCAATTGTTCATCCACCACCACCACCACCTCCAAAGCCGAAGAAAAGAAGACTTTGTCTAAAGACTCCATCTTGTCTCTGTACGCCACCAGCTCAATGTCCGGACAGACACAGAGCCAGCATCAGCCTGCTTCTGGTCAAGGTACACGCACACACGCACGCACGCATGCACACACACACCCACACACACCCACACACCCGTGCTTGTGTGGTGTGTGTGTGTGCGTGCGCGTGTGTGTGGTGAGCAGACGGCTCCCTTAAACAGTCATGCGGTTAGCTGTGGCCGCTCCACAGATGAGGCCGTGTGTCGTCATTAAAGTGCGGTTTTCTCTCTTTTAAAGAAAAAATAATGCATTTTGTGGTGGGGGGGATGTGACACGTGCGGCCGTGAAACCACCGAAAAGACAGGGAGACGGGGGAGGGGGAAATGGAAGGAAAAATAGTCATACCCCGAACGATCCCGTTTTGAATTAGGATTTCAGCAATTATTCTATTTTTCCTGCATCATGTATATTTATTCATTTATTCGTTTGCGTATTTGACAGGGACAGTGTACTGCTTCTCAGCTGCACCAGAGTTAGCTAAAAGCTAATTTGCATCTGTAGTCCCTGGGCAGGTAACAGAGAATAAGATCTCTCCGTATACGTTATATGTCTTATCTGCCAGCATCTAACGGCGTACGACGCAATTATCTCCGGGCTCTCATTAAATCCACAAGACCTCCCAGAAGCACAGCGGTTGTGCTTCGTAACAGACAAGGTCTGTTATAAAGTTGCGCTAACCTAACGCTGCTGTGGCTGTAGCGGTCCGGTGCCCCCCACACCACTCACACTCAGATGTCTTACTGTGCCCGGCCACGCCTCCGTGGCCTGTATTCATGCCTTGTTGATGAGGATTCAATCATATACATGACGCACACATGCACACACTAGATTCATTCACACCGCAACACAATTGTGCAATTCGGTTTTAACGTCAGACACAAATCCTGGTGCATTGCTCTAACATACTTCTTAACGTGTCTCTCTCTCTCTCTCTCTCTCTCTCTCTCTCACTCTCTCTCTCAATTCTATTTCAATTTAGTTTTATTTATAAAATTTTTGGCATGGGAAACGTACATTTATATTGCCAAAGCGAGTGGTAAATGAAAAGTATATTTATAAAGAACTAAATATATACAGTAAAAGTAAAAAAATATAAAAAATACAAAAATAAGAAAAAAAATATATATCTATATATATATACTGTATATATAATAATAATAAAATATTATAAATATATAAATAATGATGATAATAATAAAGTGGCATTGACAGGTGATTGACAATCTTTATGGAGGTTGTATTCCGTTGGATGTCCTTTTCCTGTCGCAACAGCTCACAAATCTTGCTGCTGTGTTTGCACATTCCTGTACCTCGCCCAGCAGATATGGAAGTTTTTGGCTGTTTGGCTGTTTCAAAATTCTTTTGGGTGTTTGAGATCTGTGGGAAGTATGTATCTCTAATGTCTTGGCAGGTTGTTAGGAAGTGTAGCTCGCGTTTCCCACCTCACTGTTGGGTGCAGTGGGTACAGAGTCTGTCTTCTCTTGGTAGCCAGGTCTGCCGGTGGCGGCCTCTCTCCACGGCGAGGCTGTGCTCACTGAGTCTGTATCTAGTCAAGGATTTCCTGAGTTTGGGATCGGTCACAGTGCTCATGTATTCTGCCGTTGTGTATTGTCTGTTTAGGGCCAAATAGCATTCTAATTTACTCTGTTTTTTGGTTGATTCTTTCCAGTGTGTGAGGTAGTTTTCTTTTTGTTTTCTTATAATTTGGTTTAATCTAATGGGGTTTCTGTCTCTGCTTGGCTCTGCTTGGTTTTGTGAATAGAGTCCCAGAACCAGCTGGCCGAGGGGGCATCGCTCTAGAGTCTCTCTGTGGATGAGGGCTTTGTTATGGAGCGTGTCGGGCTCACTGTCTTTTAGGTGGTTATGAAATTTGAATGCCCTCTTTTGAATTTGTATTATTAGTGGGTATCGTCCTAATTCTGCTCTGCATGCATTGTTGGGTGTTTTCCGTTGGGTGCGGAGAATGGATTTGCAGAACTCTGCATGCAGCGTTTCAATTTGATGTTTGTCCCATTTAGTAAAATCTTGGTTTGCAAGTGGACCCCAGATCTCGCAACCGTAAAGGGAAATGGGTTTGATAACTGAGTCTAGTATTTTGAGCCATATTTTTATTGGGATGTCTCTCTCACTCTCTCTCTCTCTCTCTCTCTCTCTCTCTCTCTCTCTCTCTCTCTCTCTCTCTCTCTCTCTCTCGCTCTCGCTCTCTCTCTGTCTGTCTCTCCTTCACATTCTCTGCAAAAGGCTGGCTCTGTTCAGGCAGACCCTGCCAATTGTTCATCCACCACCACCACCACCTCCAAAGCCGAAGAAAAGAAGACTTTGTCTAAAGACTCCATCTTGTCTCTGTACGCCACCAGCTCAATGTCCGGACAGACACAGAGCCAGCATCAGCCTGCTTCTGGTCAAGGTACACGCACACACGCACGCACGCATGCACACACACACCCACACACACCCACACACACCACACACACACACATACACGCACACACACACATTCAGACTCATACTCACTCATACAATGACTCATACACACACTTACTCTCGCACACATACACCCTTGCACACGTACACACACGTTACTACAAGCACGCCTGCACACATGCATAAACCCTATGAATACACATTTTTGCTCAAACACACACGCACACATATAAACACACATACACAAAAACCAGGGTCAGAATGGTATAAGGGGTTCAGGGCCAAACATAATCACAGAATGAAACAGGAATGCCACTGGAAAAACATTCATTTAAATTAGGGCTGGGACTTTAACGCGTTCATTTCGATTAATTAATTACAGAAAAAATAACACGTTAAAGCATTTACGCATTTTAATCGAACTTTATTTTTTAACTCCAAACACCACGGAACGTTTCTCAGATATGGACGCACCGAAAGAGACCGCATTTGACTGTTTTTTTTTTTGTTTCTTACCATTTTAGATGGTAGAAATGGCACTTTATGTTAAACTGTTGGTCTGTGTAGCTAAAATAAACAGGATTTAGCTGCTTAAACATATGTATATGTCTATTCATTGATTCACTCGTATACCAAAATCCATTTTAATTGAAAAATGTTGCTTCTGTGTCAAATATTGATATGAGATTAAAATGCGATTAATTTTGATTAATTAATTACAAAGCCTCTAATTAATTAGATTTAATTTTTTTAATCGAGTCCCACTACTAATTGAAATACATAATGAATCTTTGAAGGTTATGTTCCGTGCGTAACATTTAATGCGTTTCTTTGCCGTCTATCCAACTGGTGTGTCAAACAGCTCCTCAGAGAATGATTTTATGTTGACATTCGAGAAACACACACACATGCGTGCATCGACTGTGCATATTAAATGCATGTGCACACCAGTGCTTTGAGAGTGTCAACAGTACACAAAGGTGAGCATTCTCATCTCACTCTTTCACACGCCCACACACACACACACACACACACAGAGAGAGACACACACACACACACACACACACACACATTGCTATGCATTGCCTCTAGTTGACGCACATACAGTGACCCACTTGACAGTAGCGCACACATGTGCACTCACACCCATACGAACACAAAGACGTGCTTCAAGGGATGGACACGTCATCGCATGGAGGAGGACGGGCGGCAAACGAGAGGTCAATGCAATTCAAGTGCCCAGAGAGACTCAGTCTACTCTCTCTCTATCCCCCATAATCCCTTTCTCACGGCGGGCCCGTCGTCTTGTTGACGTCCGCGCTCCACTCAAGGCCTGCCGCGCGCGCATATGTGTGTTTATTTATTCCACAGCTCCTTTGCAAACGTTTGCATTATACCCACATATAGATGATGTCTCCTGCATGCGCGGGAATACATTAGTGCCATTTTCTTGCGCAGTGCCTTATGGTGCACGCAAATGGCCTAATTACACGCACACGCACACGCATGCACGCACACACACATACACACACGACACCATCAACATCAACAACAACAACATCCACAGCCAGATATGGAACAGAGCCCTATGGATCTGCCAGGGAGACCAAATCGTCTCGCTTCCTGCTTTGTTTGATCTGTGTGTGTGTGTGTGTGTGTGTGTGTGTGTGTGCGTGTGCGTTGATCAATCGATACAGGAGTGTATTGAGTGTGTTGTTAGGTGTGTTTGTGTATGTGTGATGCTATCCTCGTGGGACCCTCAGCGTTGGCTTGTAAAGTAAAGGTGTAGTAAAACAGAGCGGTCTTCCTCCCCTTCTCCTCCAGCCGGTGTGTACATGGGCCAGCCCCAGATGCAGTACGCCGCCACCCCGGGCTACGGCAGCGGTGGGGGGATGGGCGGGGCGGCGGGCATGATGCCCGGCATGGCGGTGCCCAACGGCGGCTACATGGCCATGGGTCAGGGCATGCTGCCACCGGGAGCATGCCCACAGGGTCAGGGGTCAGCCATGTATGCCATGCACCCCCCCCAGCAGCCAGCGCAGTGGAATATGAACCAGGTGACGCACGCACACACATACACACATACACACACGCACACACACACACACACACACACTCACAGACACATCCACACAGGCATGCATCCACGTTAATATACACTCACACTCTCTCTCTCCCTCTCTCTCTCTCATGCATCCACATTAATATACACCCCCCCCACCCACATCTAAACCACACACAGCGATGCAATCTGCATTCAGCAGAACGGATGCACACAGCTGCACCAGCAGAGAGGTATGCATTTAAAACACAGGAGGGGAGGCCACTGCAATTCATTAGTATTATTTTCCTCAGTTCTCCCGGGATCTCCTTGTCTACGGATTAATGAACTTGAAAGCAGCCAATCTATTTTAATGTCTCATCTCGGATAAATTATGCAATCAAAGGTTTTTGTTTTTGAATGTTTTTGACACATGAAAGATATTAAATAATTTTTTCGTTCCTTTTCGTTCTCCCCTAAAAGCCTCTGTGATTGACCTCTGATTATAATTTCCCCCAGTGCTGCATAATATTAGCCTTTATGCCGTGAGTTTCATAACCTTGTTTTATATTCTTTTATAGGGGACTATCCGCAAAGTAGGTTAACCTCCCCATTTGGGGAAAAATTGGCCAATAATGATTTTAAGCCATACATTATGGCTTATGGATTTTCTTTTTTAATTCCCAGAGAAAAAGCTGCTTACAAGGCATGGGCTTGGCAGCCCATGGTATATCGTCCTATTACACATGTAGAAAAATACAAACAATTCAGCCATGATCCACAAATACACTGTGGGGGAGTAAAAATGGCGGAAAACTTCCTTGTTACCGTTGGCCATGTGGACGACATCATGTCATTGAGTTTTGAGGGTAAAAAAAATGACCAAAATGATGATCTAGCCGTGGTCCTTCGCTCTGGCGTTCCGTCATCTATCCATCTATCCGATGGATAGATAGATAGATAGATAGATAGATAGATAGATAGATAGATAGATAGATAGATACTTATCTATCTAATGTAATGATAAACGATAAAGCTTTTTTGAATGTTCAAAAAGTAAGTAGGTCAGTGGAGAGCCTCCCTGTCACTTTGAGCGCAGCACGGTGGCATGTTGCGCTCAAAGTGACAGGAGCGCAGCATTGTGTGACCGCCGCCATGTCATGTGCACGTCATCGTAGAGTGTAGAGACCACACACACACACACACACACACACACACACACACACACACACACACACACACACACACACACACACACACACACACACACACACACACACACACACACACACTGGCAGGGCTAAAACACAAATTATCCTCCGCAAGTCCAAGTGCCTGCAAAGACACACACAGCTACACACACACACACACACACACACACACACACACACACACACACACACACACACACACACACACACACACACACACACACGAGACCAGGCCAGGCCATTGTCTCCTGCAACTGTGTTGTTTATTGTGCCTTTTTCGCGACACTCAAAGCTGTCATTTACCATTTTCTTTAGAACTACAGGAGGTTAATGAAAGTCCATAAATCACCTCTGACACAGACTGTGTGTGTGTGTGTGTGTGTGTGTGTGTGTGTGTGTGTGCACATACGTACGTGTGTCTGTGTGTGTCTGTCCAATGCAAATGGCACCGAAATTGTCATCTGAAATTGTAAACTGGCGTCATTGTGTCTAGCTAATGCATGCAAATGTGATACGGTAAACCTATTTAGCCACATGCTCACAGGCAAAGCACACGCACGCACACACACACACGCACGCACGCAACCACGCACACACATTTGTCATGGCCAGGTGTGTGTGTCGTGGTTGATAGATGACATCTGGTGATGGGTGGTAGGTGGGGAGGCGATGGATTCTAATGAATAGATAAGATCAGAGTTTGGATCTAGAAGTTTTCACGACATCTGTCTTTTGTGTTTTATGTGGGATAATTCTCCATCATAAAGTGAAGTGGAGTTTACCGTTCCGGTGTCGTATATTACGAGATAAACCCGAGGTGTACTCCTGATTGATGTATTTCAATAGTATCTCTGTATGCTGATGATAAATCCTAGTCGTAAATAATAAACTGTTCGAGCAATTATATTAACCAATTATTTTTCTCTCTCTGTGTCTGTCTTTCTTTCACTCTCTCTCTCTCTTTATCTCTTCATCTCTCTCTCTCTCTCTCTCCCCCCCTCTCTCTCTCTCTATATCTCTTCATCTCTCTCCCTCTCTCTCCCTCTCTTCATCTCTCTCTCTCTTTATCTCTCTCTCTCTCTCGTTTTTCATTGGTCGGTGCTCCTGTTTCAGATGACTCAGCAGATGTCGGCCATGACGGCTGGCGGCGGGGGGCTCCCAGCGGGGGGTGCGGCGGCGGCGGCGGCGGCGCTGGGAGCCCCGGGGGGTTTCGGTCCGGGGGCTCCCTTCCCCATGGCCGACTGGTCCTCCCCCCCGAACTCCGGCCAGACCCTCAGCACCCAGCTGTGGAAGTGAAGCATGGCGGGGGGAGGGGGACGGGGGTGGGGGGGGGACAGTGGGCTAAAGCAGCCCACCTAGCCGATACCTTCCCTTGTCTCTCTTTATCCTCACAGACACACACAGATATTTCTACACAGACACGCACACACACAGATACATATTCACAGACACGCACATGCACACACACACACACATATTTACACATATTTACACATACACACACATATTCATATACACAGACACACACTCAGACACATGCACATCCATACACAATAAACATAATCAAAAGAACGCACAAGAGGCGCTATAGAGCGCTTCACTCCTTCCTCTTCTTCTTCTTCTTCTTCTTCTTCTTCTTCCTCTTCTCATCCTCCATTCCCCCCCACCTCCCTCCCTCCGACAGACAGGCCGGGCCCCCCCGCTGCCACATGGACAGTAGAGAAAACACATGGTCCTCCTATACCATTCACCATGAACTTTGAACTTTTAACTTTCCTGGCCGCCGTGTTAGGGTTTCCCAAGTTACCGTGGACAACAATTGCCCAACTCACCCGAAAAAAAAAAAATCCACCCACAGGAAGACGGAAAAAAACAAAAAAACCCAACTAGACCTTGTGACGAGTGATGATGTCATCTGGTAGGCGGTCCCAGGGATTAGAGTGACCGCCTCTGTGGATCTGAACAACGGATCCACCTAACTAACAAACAAACTAACTAACAAATAAAATGTTGCCTATGAGTACGACGGAAGCACCCAAGTTCACACCACCAAACACACAAGGTCTATCGCTCATCCATTAATACTCTATAGTGTGAATATAATCATCATCCGAGTAAATAGTCAATAGTAGAGAGGTAGTATTTAAATGCCTAGATATATGGTCGTCAGTCGACGACCCCCCCCCCCCCCCTCATTCGCTGTCCCGGACTCCTCCTCCTCCCCTACTAGCCCCGCCCCCCCTCCCCAATCGCTAAGTGGGAGCCGGTAATGGTCTCTGAAGTGCTGTATTCATGTGAACCCCGGATGTGAACGTTCTGTGGAGTGGAGACCCCCCGTAGAAGAGAGATGACTCCAGTTTACTCGCTTGACTCGTTTCATGTGTCGTGTGCTTTTCCTCTTCGCCCACCATTTTTAATCAGCGTGGGAATCGCTTTAATTCAGCTGGACTTAAAAAACACAAAAAAAAAACAACTAAGATGTAGACGGCGACATTGTCTCGCTCTAGCTATGCTTATCATGGACTGCCTTTAGCTGGATGCTGGGATGTGAGTGAATCTGGGTCCCGACCTATTTAAAGCGGGGCCCCAGGGATGCCCCGGGAAGGACCTCTATTCCGCGTGTGTCCCGGGGGCCAGTCTCTCACGCACACACACACACACACGCGTGACCCAAAGTCCTAGTTCATCGCCGCACACTCAAGAATTGAGCAGACGACATCGTGCTACGCCCCGCCATCGATGGTTAGATGTTAGAAGATGATCATGTTTGGGCTTTACCTGCAGCATAGCATTTTTATTTTTATTTGACATTTTCTTTCTACCCTTGAGAGTTTAAAATCTTTGTGTTTTCCGTTTTTGTATTTTTCATCTATGCCTTTTTTTTTGTATTTATTTTTGTGTCAGCATTCATGTGTCGGCATTCAGAGCCACTGGAAAAAGTCGAACCAGGGTGTACAGTTGGCTGGACTTCCTTCGTTTTATTCATTCTTTTTCTTTCTTTTTCTTTTTTAAACTCCGCCCCCTCCTGTCTGGTCAGTGTGTGTGTATGTGTGTGTGTTTTGCCATGCGTGTGTCCGTGGTGATTTTATTCCGTGCAGTGCGAGAGAACAACAACAAACGTAACAAGCAAATAAACCTGGATGATGGCGCGCGGGGGCACAGCTGGGCTGTCTGAGGAGCAATGCATTATTTAGACCCCCGTCTGGTGAGCGCTGGGATCAGACAGCGATGCGAGGGCCCAGTGAGAGCTTGTCGTTCCTTTTCTGTTTGTTGTTGCTTTGTTTTTCTTTCGTTTTCTGGGACCTGTATGAAAAAAAACCACTGGATGGGGTCCCCCTCACAGTGCACTTCCTGGTGTCTTGTCAGGATGACATCATCGCTATCCAATCCCGTCGCGTCCGGCGAGGGGCGGAGCCGCGTGAGAGATTGGCACACGGGTGGCTGAAAAGAAATTCTAATTCTAATGAAGCCGCGCACGATTCCCTCCCTGCACGGTGTGGTGTAATGTAATGCTTTAGTGAATGCAGTATTGACCTTGTTAAGATATGCAAAATGGACCAATTAGCAGCAGAGTACACAGGAAATGACACGTTCCAGCCGAAAGACCCCAGGAAGCTGAGGCGGTCTCACGCTCAACAGTTAATCATGTCTGCCCAACGGAGTGTTTGTCTGCGTTTCTATTGGCTGATAACACGAATATGTTTGCATATATTAATTAAGCCCACACATAATCACTTGTGTGTAGACCATCGAAAAACCATTAGGTTGACAATTACAAACCCCATTTTAATTAACTCACCTTCATTATCATCTTTGTGAATCCTGAAGTACGTTTTGGAAACCAAAATGGACGCCATGGTAAAATAAATAAACAATCTAATGCAAGGGTTTAACTGGCCTTTTAATGAGTAATGAGCTTTTAAACCAACCCCTATTGGAGGACTAACAACTTTAACTTTAAGTAGTGGCACTGTGGGAGACGTAGAGACTCCTTACCTTTAATGTTTGGGTGGTTTTGTTTTGTTCTTGTAGTTTTGTTTTGTTCTAACTGCGTCAAGGCCACAGTTTGGGGGGTGTTCTGTTCTCTAAAACAACAAATATCAAGTATCACTGCTGTCTAGATCTATGCTATCTGTATTTTTTCTACAAGACACTAACACCCACCCCCTCTCTGTGTGTGTGTGTGTGTGTGTGTGTGTGTGTGTGTGTGTGTGTGTCTGTGTGTGTGTTCCAGGTGCTGGTGTGGCACACTCGCACAGAGAAGCCTCATCTGGGGAACGAACCAAAGCAAAAAAAGGACTCGGTGACGATCGAGGTCTGACCGCATCGCTACGCTGCCGGTGTCCAGTTCCCTGACATCCATCTCTAAAAGAGGGGGGGGGGAGTGGCAGCGGGATGGCAGCGCGGCATGGGGGCTGAGAGCCGCTTCGGCACAATGGACTCTTCTGCATGAATTCGGGAATCCCACCCCCTCCTCCTCCTCCACCCTTAACCCCCGACCCTTGACACCATAAAAAAAAAAAAGCAATTTCTTGGGGTAATTCATTGGAAAAAAATTGACCCGTCGCATGAGGCATTCGCCGCCCTCGATTGTTGTGGGCCCAGGTCTATCTTTCTCCCTCCCTCCCTCCCTCCCTCCCTTCCTCTGGAAGTTCTGGGTAGAACGGGGTTCAGCTAGTGGGGAGGAGAGAGGGAGAGAGAGCGGGAGAGAGAGAGAGAGAGAGAGAGAGAGAGAGAGAGAGAGAGAGAGAGAGAGAGAGAGAGAGAGAGAGAGAGGCCTGCTAATGATCTTCACCCTCACCTGCTGCGAGGACAGGTCTTCAAAGGAAGCAAGCTGCCCGGAGCTCCAGCTGTTTGTGGCTTTGACCGTCAACGTGGCGTCTTCGCTTCCAAGGAGATCTGCTCGTTTCTCTAGTTTTTTCTTTTGTTTCTCTGTGTGATTTTCTTTTGCAGTTTGAGATGTCGATGTTTTGGTTTTGGTTAACTTATGAGAAGCCGATGTGTTGACCAGGTAGTTTCCCCTCCTCGGGTTCTTGTTTCGTTCCGGCCCGATCTCACGGGCAAAGGGTTTTTTTGGGAAGGCAGGTAGCACTTAAAATAAACATACTTTTTGTTATTCTGGGTTTGTTTTGGGGCTGATTAGTTTTGGTTCATTTTAAAGATACGTTTATGTGTCACCTACGTTTGCATCCATCTGCGTCAAAACAATAATGGCGTCGTAAACAAGTCCTGCGGCGGCGACGAGAAGGTGATAACTTTGAGAGAAAAAAATAAATACAAAAAATATAACGACTCGTCCAGACCTTGAGAATGATTCAAACACATCCAGGGGGCGGACACTTAATGCCGTCTGCTCCAATCTGTGTCCAGTCTGAGCCTGGGAGTGAGTCTGCGCATTAAAAGCATGGCTCTAGCTGTGAGGCTTGCTGACCGTGCCTCCATCAATAATGTGGAGCCTGCAGTCGTAACAACAAAGACACCTGGGACTCGGCAGGAGGATTTCTAAGTCCTTCCCACCGGCGTGAAGGATTACAGCCGGGCGGTGATGTAAGCTTTGAAAAGGAATACTATGGTCGGCTCCTGGCCCGAGCAACACACACACACACACACACACACACACACACACACACACACACACACACACACAACACACACAACACACACACAACACACACACACACACACACACACACACACACACACACACACACACACACACACACACACGGCGCGTCAAGCCAAGCACTCAGCCTACATGTTCTCACCAAACGCGTCTGCATTGTCCTGTGTTGATATGTGTGTGTGTTTGTGTGTGGGATTGTGTTTCAATAAACACAAGGGAACAAACATTTTTCCGGGAGAACAACTGTTTATTCCAAATGAACACATTGTAAAACTTGGAACAAAACCCCCCAAAAAAATACAAAAAATAAACGAGAAGGGAAAGAATGGAGAGGAAACGGTATCTTTACTTTTAAAACTGGTCACATTCACAATATCTTACAGCGGAAATGGAAGGCGGGTTGCTGTTTTAATACACAAAACCTCTTTTTACAGTACTAGGCACCAGAAAATTGTAAACATCCTAAATAAACCTGGAGGACGTTGGGATTAAAATCTGTCTCAAACGTGTGTGTATTTTGTGGTTGTGTGTGTGTGTGTGTGTGTGTGTGTGTGTGTGTGTGTGTGTGTGTGTGTGTGTGTGTGTGTGTGTGTAGTTGTGTGGGGTGTACATACAGCAGCCTCTATAATTATTGTAAGGCAGAGAGACCCTGTGGACATGGATAACAGAATCCCTGTCTATGCGTGTCTGCGAGTGTGTGTGTGTGTGTGTGTGTGTGTGTGTGTGTGTGTGTGTGTGTGTGTGTGTGTGTGTGTGTCTGCGCGCACGAGTGTGTGTGTGTGTGTGTGTGTGTGTGTGTGTGTGTGTGTTACAGAGAGAGAGAGAGAGAGAGAGAGAGAGAGAGAGGGAGAGAGGAGAGAGGGGGAGGGGGAGATTTAGAGATGGAGGGCCGCACGTGAACAGGCAGTAAAAAAGGACGATGGCATGGAGGAGGTGGGGGCTGATGGAGGAGAGGGAGGAGAGAGAGAGAGAGATCAGAGGAGAGGCAGAGAAGAGAGAGAGAAAAGAAGAGAGGGAGAGGGGCTTCTAAGCAGAGCATGGGGGGGGGGGCAAGGAGAAAGAAACAGCATGTCTTGTCGGCTGGGGGTGGGTGTGGGGGGCGGACTCACCGTCTGTCTCTTCTCTATTAAAGGCTGGGTCAAGAGTGACAACGTCCTCCACCCCCACCCCACCCTACCCCCACCTCCGCCCCTCACCTCCACCTCCTCAATCCTTTTATCACGCAGAGCTCCTCACAGACCATCCGTACAACACGAGCAAAAGATTCTGCTTTTAACAATAATCAGTAAATAATAACACAATAATTAAACGGTGTGATACATTGCTAACAAACACACATACACACACACATACACACACACACACACACACACACACGATTCCCTCCCTGCACGGTGTGGTGTAATGTAATGCTTTAGTGAATGCAGTATTGACCTTGTTAAGATATGCAAAATGGACCAATTAGCAGCAGAGTACACAGGAAATGACACGTTCCAGCCGAAAGACCCCAGGAAGCTGAGGCGGTCTCACGCTCAACAGTTAATCATGTCTGCCCAACGGAGTGTTTGTCTGCGTTTCTATTGGCTGATAACACGAATATGTTTGCATATATTAATTAGGCCCACACATAATCACTTGTGTGTAGACCATCGAAAAACCATTAGGTTGACAATTACAAACCCCATTTTAATTAACTCACCTTCATTATCATCTTTGTGAATCCTGAAGTACGTTTTGGAAACCAAAATGGACGCCATGGTAAAATAAATAAACAATCTAATGCAAGGGTTTAACTGGCCTTTTAATGAGTAATGAGCTTTTAAACCAACCCCTATTGGAGGACTAACAACTTTAACTTTAAGTAGTGGCACTGTGGGAGACGTAGAGACTCCTTACCTTTAATGTTTGGGTGGTTTTGTTTTGTTCTTGTAGTTTTGTTTTGTTCTAACTGCGCCAAGGCCACAGTTTGGGGGGTGTTCTGTTCTCTAAAACAACAAATATGTATCACTGCTCTCTAGATCTATGCTATCTGTATTTTTTCTACAAGACACTAACACCCACCCCCTCTCTGTGTGTGTGTGTGTGTGTGTGTCTGTGTGTGTGTTCCAGGTGCTGGTGTGGCACACTCGCACAGAGAAGCCTCATCTGGGGAACGAACCAAAGCAAAAAAAGGACTCGGTGACGATCGAGGTCTGACCGCATCGCTACGCTGCCGGTGTCCAGTTCCCTGACATTCCATCTCTAAAAAGCGGGAGGGGGGGGGGGGGAGTGGCAGCGGGATGGCAGCGCGGCATGGGGGCTGAGAGCCGCTTCGGCACAATGGACTCTTCTGCATGAATTCGGGAATCCCACCCCCTCCTCCTCCTCCACCCTTAACCCCCGACCCTTGACACCATAAAAAAAAAAGCTATTTCTTGGGGTAATTCATTGGAAGAAAATTGACCCGTCGCATGAGGCATTCGCCGCCCTCGATTGTTGTGGGCCCAGGTCTATCTTTCTCCCTCCCTCCCTCCCTCCCTCCCTTCCTCTGGAAGTTCTGGGTTTAGAACGGGGTTCAGCTAGTGGGGGAGGAGGAGAGGAGAGAGAGCGGGGAGAGAGAGAATGAGAGAGAGAAGAGAGAGAGATGAGAGAGAGAGAGAGACAGACAGAGAGAGAGGCCTGCTAATGATCTTCACCCTCACCTGCTGCGAGGACAGGTCTTCAAAGGAAGCAAGCTGCCCGGAGCTCCAGCTGTTTGTGGCTTTGACCGTCAACGTGGCGTCTTCGCTTCCAAGGAGATCTGCTCGTTTCTCTAGTTTTTTCTTTTGTTTTCTCTGTGTGATTTTCTTTTGCAGTTTGAGGATGTCGATGTTTTGGTTTTGGTTAACTTATGAGAAGCCGATGTGTTGACCAGGTAGTTTCCCCTCCTCGGGTTCTTGTTTCGTTCCGGCCCGATCTCACGGGCAAAGGGTTTTTTTTGGGAAGGCAGGTAGCACTTAAAATAAAACATACTTTTTGTTATTCTGGGTTTGTTTTGGGGCTGATTAGTTTTGGTTCATTTTAAAGATACGTTTATGTGTCACCTACGTTTGCATCCATCTGCGTCAAAACAATAATGGCGTCGTAAACAAGTCCTGCGCGGGCGACGAGAAGGTGATAACTTTGAGAGAAAAAAATAAATACAAAAAATATAACGACTCGGTCCAGACCTTGAGAATGATTTCAAACACATCCAGGGGGCGGACACTTAATGCCGTCTGCTCCAATTCTGTGTCCAGTCTGAGGCCTGGGGAGTGAGTCTGCGCATTAAAAAGCATGGCTCTAGCTGTGAGGCTTGCTGACCGTGCCTCCATCAATAATGTGGAGCCTGCAGTCGTAACAACAAAGACACCTGGGACTCGGCAGGAGGATTTCTAAGTCCTTCCCACCGGCGTGAAGGATTACAGCCGGGCGGTGATGTAAGCTTTGAAAAGGAATACTATTGGTCGGCTCCTGGCCCGAGCAACACACACACACACACACACACACACACACACACACACACACACACACACACACACACACACACACACACACACACACACACACACACACACACACACACACACACACACACACACACACACACACACACACACACACACACACACGGCGCGTCAAGCCAAGCACTCAGCCTACATGTTCTCACCAAACGCGTCTGCATTGTCCTGTGTTGATATGTGTGTGTCTGTATGTGTGTGTTTGTGTGTGGGATTGTGTTTCATTAAACACAAGGGAACAAGATTTGTCCGGGAGAACAACTGTTTATTCCAAATGAACACATTGTAAAACTTGGAACAAAACCCCCCAAAAAAAATACAAAAAATAAACGAGAAGGGAAAGAATGGAGAGGAAACGGTATCTTTACTTTTAAAACTGGTCACATTCACAATATCTTACAGCGGAAATGGAAGGCGGGTTGCTGTTTTAATACACAAAACCTCTTTTTACAGTACTAGGCACCAGAAAATTGTAAACATCCTAAATAAACCTGGAGGACGTTGGGATTAAAATCTGTCTCAAACGTGTGTATTTTTGTGGTTGTGTGTGTGTGTGTGTGTGTGTGTGTGTGTGTGTGTGTGTGTGTGTGTGTGTGTGTGTGTGTGTGTGTGTATGTGTGTGTGTAGTTGTGTGGGGTGTACATACAGCAGCCTCTATAATTATTGTAAGGCAGAGAGACCCTGTGGACATGGATAACAGAATCCCTGTCTATGCGTGTCTGCGAGTGTGTGTGTGTGTGTGTGTGTGTGTGTGTGTGTGTGTGTGTGTGTGTGTGTGTGTGTGTGTGTGTGTGTGTGTGTGTCTGCGGCGCACGAGTGCGTGTTACGTGCTTAACTTTGTTCTAGGGCTGGCTTCATTAGAATTAGAATTTCTTTTCAGCCACCCGTGTGCCAATCTCTCACGCGGCTCCGCCCCTCGCCGGACGCGACGGGATTGGATAGCGATGATGTCATCCTGACAAGACACCAGGAAGTGCACTGTGAGGGGGACCCCATCCAGTGGTTTTTTTTCATACAGGTCCCAGAAAACGAAAGAAAAACAAAGCAACAACAAACAGAAAAGGAAAATCTCTCCTCTCTTGTTTCTCTCTCTCTCTCTCTCTCTCTCTCTCTCTCTCTCTCTCTCTCTCTCTCTCTCTCTCTCTCCCTCTCTCTCCCGCTCTCCTCCCCACTAGCTGAACCCGTTCTTACCCAGACTTCCAGAGGGGGGAGGGAGGGAGGGAGGGAGAAGAGAGACCTGGGCCCGCAACAATCGAGGGCGGCGAATGCCCTCATGCGACGGGTCAATTTTTTTCCAATGAAATTACCCAAGAAATTGCTTCTTTTTTTTTATGGTGGCAAGGGTCGGGGTTAAGGGTGGAGGAGGAGGAGGAGGGGGTGGGATTCCCGAATTCATGCAGAAGAGTCCATTGTTGGCCGAAGCGGCTCTCAACCCCCATGACGCGCTTGCCATCCCGCTGCCACTCCCCCCCCCCTCTTTAGAGATGGATGTCAGGGAACTGGGAACACCGGCAGCGTTAGCGATGCGGTCAGACCTCGATCACCACTGAGTCCTTTTTTGCTTTGGTTCGTTCCCAGATGAGGCCTTCTCTGTGCGAGTGTGCCACACCAGCACCTGGAACACCACACACACACACACACACACACACACACACACACACACACACACACACACACACAACACACACACACCACACACACATCAGAGGGGGTGGGTGTTAGTGTCTTGTAGAAAAAATACAGATAGCATAGATCTAGACAGCAGTGATACATATTTGTTGTTTTGGAGAACAGAACACCCCCCAAACTGTGGCCTTGGCGCAGTTAGAACAAAACTAAAACTACAAGAACAAAACAAAACCACCCCAAACATTAAAGGTAAGGAGTCTCTACATCTCCCACAGTGCCACTACTTAAAGTTAAGTTGTTAGTCCTCCAATAGGGGTTGGTTTAAAAGCTCATTACTCATTAAAGGCCAGTTAAACCCTTGCATTAGATTGTTTATTTATTTACCATGGCGTCCATTTTGGTTTCCAAAACGTACTTCAGGATTCACAAAGATGATAATGAAGGTGAGTAATTAAAATGGGGTTTGTAATTGTCAACCTAATGGTTTTTCGATGATCTACACACAAGTGATTATGTGTGGGCTTAATTAATATATGCAAACATATTCGTGTTATCAGCCAATAGAAACGCAGACAAACACTCCGTTGGGCAGACATGATTAACTGTTGAGCGTGAGACCGCCTCAGCTTCCTGGGGTCTTTCGGCTGGAACGTGTCATTTCCTGTGTACTCTGCTGCTAATTGGTCCATTTTGCATATCTTAACAAGGTCAATACTGCATTCACTAAAGCATTACATTACACCACACCGTGCAGGGAGGGAATCGTGCGTGTGTGTGTGTGTGTGTGGTGTTTGTTAGCAATGTATCACACCGTTTAATTATTGTGTTATTATTTACTGATTATTGTTAAAAGCAGAATCTTTTCCTCGTGTTGTACGGATGGTCTGTGAGGAGCTCTGCGTGATAAAAGGATTGAGGAGGTGGAGGTGAGGGGCGGAGGTGGGGTAGGGTAGGGTGGGGGTGGAGGACGTTGTCACTCTTGACCCAGCCTTTAATAGAGAAGAGACAGACGGTGAGTCCGCCCCCCACACCACCCCCCCACACCCACCCCAGCTGACAAGACATGCCGTTTCTTTCTCCTTGCCCCCCACCCATGCTCTGCTTAGAAGCCCCTCTCTCTCTCTCTCTCTCTCTCTCTCTCTCTCTCTCTCTCTCTCTCTCTCTCCCTCTCCATCCATCAGCCCCCACCTCCTCCATCCATCGTCCTTTTTTACTGCCTGTCACGTGCGGCCTCTCCATCTCTAAATCTCCTCCCTCTTTCTCTCTCTCTCTCTCTCTCTCTCTCTCTCTCTCTCTCTCTCTCTCTCTCCTGTCTCTCTCCCTCTCTCCTTGTCTCTGTCTTTGTTCGGTGTCATCATCTGTTTCAATCTGCTGCTCCACCGCCCCTCTGCATGCCACTCACCCTCTCATCCCCTCACCTCACGTCACCCCCCGCTCCCCGCCTCCTCTCGCTGTCTGTTGACATTACTGCTGGGCGCCAGCTACATTAGGGCATGTTGTTGATGTCGTGTGTGTGCATGTGCGTGCGTGTGTGTGTGTGTGTATGTATATATGTGTGTGTGTGTGTGCATGTGCGTGCGTATATGTGTGTGCGTGCGTGTGTGCAAGCAGAATGCATGCGGATCACCTCAGACTCTTTCCATTGTCAAGGTCAGGGTCCAGAGTTTGCCACGCAGGCTACAGATGGGTATCTTCTCTGCAGTTAAAGGGGATGCTTTGTCCCAAATGTCACAGTGGCTTGGGGGGGCCTCGGGGGCTGTGATCCAACGTCTCGTCTGAAGACTTCAAATGGGCTCTCCACTTCCACTTCCTCTTTACACTTTAGTTTTCTCGCTTTTAGCTCCATAGCACGAAAAATCAATAAGATCCCCAGATTTAAAAGTGGGAGCATCTGTAGGCTAGCGATCCCACAGGCGCGGCACATTCACCCCTTTTCGCGGATTACAGTCGGTATTCCGCGGCACGCCTCTCGGCCCCGAATATATAACCTCACGTCGGCTCGTTTCTCTTCCCGCCCGCCGCCGCCGCCGCCACCACCGCTACCCGCTTGATGACGTCCTCACAAATCCGGCCGCCAGGTGTGATCGATGATGTCGCGTCTTTGCCCTCGTTCCGCCCAACCCCCCGGAGAGAGTCTCTCGCCGCCGAGTGATTAATGGAGATGCGTCACGTCCCTCCTCCCCTCGCCTCCCCTCCCCCACGCCCACCCCTCCCCCTTCTGTAGTGGTGGGCAGTGAGTGATGATGTCATGGCTCGTTAATAGCCTGTATTCATATCGGCGCCGGGGCACCTCTATTACCACTATTAAGTTAATGGTGCCGGTAATGGCAGCGGTGGGCTTTCGACGCCGCACTGTTGGTAGAACGCGGCGGGGGGTGGGGGGATGGGGGACGGGGGGCGGCGGCGTTGGCTAAATAACCCTCCCCTGGGCCTCCACCCACCCTCCCACCCACCCACCCCCCCACCCCCTCCACAGCCTGGATCTGTATTCCCCCCAAAACTCGCCCACTACGACCCACGACTACCACTACTATTACTTCTACTATTCCCGCTCTGACTACCGGGTGATAAATCACTTGGAGTGACCTCGGCGTGCTCTCCAACGCTTAGCCCTAGCCGGCGTTTCGCATGAACCATGCTTTAGACCGCGTCCGGTCTCCCTGCAGAGCCCGCCTGCCTCCTCTGCCCCCCCCACACCCCTGAGACATACAGTACCTCCTCCACAAGACAAATACTCGCTATTATTCGAAGCCGCTTGCTAAACTGATAACGTGTCAATGAAATAGGAAGGGGGGTGGTTGGGGGGGGGGGGGGGGGGGGGCGTGTGGTGGAAAAGGGATTGCCTCGCGCGGCCCCATCCACCGCTCAGGCGTCTGTATTCGTATTCAATGCGGTGGCGGAGGGGGACATGGCGGAGCCCAAAGAAACGTCGCGGTAAGTAGGAGGGAGGGCTAATGGAGACCATTTGTCAGCAAGGTCTCTTCGGGGGGGCAGCCTCAGATAGGGCTGTCAGGAGGACGGGTGGCCTGATAACACTGGTGAGCCAGCAGCAGCAGCAGCAGCACCAGCAGGGCCTTTGGCCGTCTCATCTGGACGAGACCTCCCCCTCCATCGATCCAGGAGGCCCCGGGTAACAAAACTAAGGGCTGACGGCAGGAAGAAGGGGGGGGGGGGGCCGCGGCGCTGACCGATGGTGGAGAGGCCGGCCAGAGTTGAGACACTGGCACCATCTCTCTCTATGAGTCACTCACTCCGGTCAATATCCAGGGAACCTGCCCAGGGGTATGGGGCCTTGTTGCCATGACAGCGGATGTTATGACTGCAGCTCTAATATGTGCCTCAGACAGTCTGGGGTGCACGTACCTCATGTTGCTAAATGTGTTAGTGTCTCTGTGTGTATGTGTGCGTGTGCGTGTGTGTGTGTGTGTGTGTGTGTGTGTGTCTGTGTGCGTTGCCACCGGCTGGTTTTGACCTCAGATGCAGACTTGGTAATATCCCTCTTTTAGCGTGTTGCCTAGCGACAGGTCAAGTGACGTACGTCAAGCAATGGTTATCGGTGCCATGGGTGGAAAACTACTCAGAACTTTAATGAGTGCCACACTTAAAGTGCACCTTTGCGGCATTTGAACCGTATTTCAATTTTAGCTGACTAAATACTTAACTTTAAACGCAACGTTTCACAGCAAATATTTCACAGCAGCTCATTTTTTATTTCACTGCACATTTGTCAGTATCCAGATGTCTTGGGTAGTTTTAATGGAGAAGGGTTTTACAAGTTAGAACCATATAAAATGAAATGAAAAAATCACTAATTAGAGATCACAGCATTAAGATGCAAAGTGGTTCCTCTACCACTAACAAGGGTTGCTCTGTGTGCATCGGAGAGCACATCAGTCAGCCTTGTCGACAATTCTACTGACCAATGCAAAGTTCTTCCACCACCAACTAGAACCATTCTGACTAATCAGAGGTTCTTTCACCACTAACTAGAACCATTCTGACTAATTAGAGGTTCTTACATCACTAACTAGAACCATTCTGACTAATCAGAGGTTCTTCCATCACTAACTAGAACCATTCTGACTAATCAGAGGTTCTTCCATCACTAACTAGAACCATTCTGACTCATCAGAGGTTC
>PIJE02001245.1:138319-146119 GCA_002895965.2 Coryphaenoides rupestris | reverse complement strand
AGAACCGACATTTTGTAGTCCGGCTGCATCCTGGCATGGGGGGACTGGGCTAGGACCGCGGGCGCGTGGCCGGTAGGGCGGATGGCGAGGACATGAACATGTACAATGTATGATAGTAGTAGTACTTTCATCTGGACAACCATGATGCTAGGAATTCCTCCGGTCGCCACAACGACATAGAAAATTCAAAGGACAAGCAAATTCATGAAATGAAAACAAGGAAAATGGAAAAATAAGACAACATGAAAAAGAAAAAGCCCCCCAAGAATCGCCACCTTATCGTGGTGGGGGGTTTTGGTGCCCCCGTGACCCTGGAGCTGTTTGTTGTCCGGGGCTTAGCCCTGGTAGGGTCTCCCACGGCAAAGTGGTCCAGGGGAGGGGCCAGACTAAGAGCATTCAAAGACCCCATGAAGAGGACTCCCGGAAGATAAGGAAGGGAAACCGGGGCACCCTTGTCTGGAGCCAGCACGCTCTCGGCGGCGTCTTGGTGGCCGAGGGCCTGGATCCACGGGGCCGGGCCGGGCCAAGCCGGGTGAAGAGAGGAACCAGGGAAACTGTTCAACTGATCAAACCACCTGGTGGTGAGTGGATCAGATGGCACCGGGAGGCTGCCAGACCAGACTGGTAAACCCAAACGTGTGTGAGGGTGACTGGGGAATGTCTGGTGGAAGCCCCTGTCCGTGAAGGTCTTAAACTCCCACCTCCAGAAGAACTTTCTCGTGCATCCCCGGGGGGGGGTTGGGGACATTGGAACCTGAGTGGGCCATGTTCAGAGGCGCGCCATTGTAGAGGCTGCAGCTCGGAGCTGTGGGGCGTCGCAAAAGCTGTCGGTGCCTCGTGGTGCGTGGCGGCAACCCAAAACCCGTTGGGTGGAACACCAGCGTGAAGGAAGACCGTATAGGCTGAGAAGGAGCCTTTTCGGGCCTGGTTGCCCCAGGCGGTCTCCTGAAATAGCAGATAGGTACCGGGAGGCCAAAAGGACTCCGCAGCTTCTCAGCGGGGTCGCTGAAGCAAAACCTGGGTGGGGAGAGTCGGGGAGACCATAGGGGGGCGGGGTGGAGAACCGACGGGTGGACGGCGGCTCCTCGAACAGCTTCGGGGCCTACGGTGGAGATATGAGACAAGACGAGGGGAGGGGAGGGGTGGGGGGGCCGAAACATGAACATGTACATATGTATGATAGTAGTAGTACTTTCATCTGGACACCATGATGCTAGGAATTCCTCCGGTCGCACACACGACATAGAAAATAAGGACAAGCAAATCATGAAATGAAAACGAGGAAGACGAAAATAAGAAAACATGAAAAAGAAAGCCCCCCAAAGAATCGCCACCTTATCGTGGTGGGGGGGTTTGGGTGCCCCCGTGACCCTGGGAGCTGTGTTGTCCGGGGCATTAGCCCCTGGTAGGGTCTCCCACGGCAAAGTGGTCCCAGGGGAGGGGCCAGACTAAGAGCGATTCAAAGACCCCATGAAGAGACTCCCGGAAAGATAAGGGAAGGGAAACCGGGGCACCCTTCTGGAGCCAGACCTGGGAGGGGAGCTCGTCGGCGAGCGTCTGGTGGCCGGGCCTGGATCCACGGGGCCGGGCCGGGCCAAGCCCGAAAAGACAGAGCAGAGCTGTCAACTGATCACCACCTGGTGGTGAGTTGGATCAGATGGCGCGGGAGGCTGCCAGACAGACCTGGTAAACCCAAACGTGTAGTGAGGGTGAACTGGGAACGTCTGGTGGAAGCCCCTGTCCGTAGGTCTTTAACTCCCACCTCCGGAAGAACTTCTCGTGCATCCCGGGGGAGGTTGGGGACATGGAACCTGAGTGGGCCATGTTCAGAGCCTCCATTGTAGAGGCTGCAGCTCGGAGCTGTGGTCAAAAGGCTGTCGGTGCCTGTCGTGGCGGCAACCCAAGAACCCGTTGGTGGACACCAGCGGTGAAGGAAGCCGTCAGGCTGAAGAAGGAGGCCTTTCGGGCCTGGTTGGCCCAGGGGTCTCCTGAAACAGCAGATAGGTACCGGGAGGCCAAAAGGACCGCAGCTTCAGCGGTCGCTGAAGCAAAAACCCGGGTGTGGGAGGAGTTCGGGGAGGCCATGGAGCAGGACTTTCGGTTGCGCGAGGCCTGCACTCGCAGGCACCCCCCCACGGCCTGGCGGGCCAGCTGGAGCGCTGGTGGAGCGCACGGAGGACTTCACCGACTCGGCGTACACCAGCCACGAGCAGCGGCAGGCCATCCTGGGCCTGTGTCAGGTCAGCCCGGCAGGACGCGCAGCAAACTGGGTGCAGGCCTGGGCGGAAGCGGTACGTCCCTGGATGGCGGGTTGCCTGGGCTCAGGGGGCTGGGCTCAGGGGGCTGGGCTCAGGGGGCTGGGCTCAGGGGGCTGGGCTCAGGGGGCTGGGCTCAGGGGGCTGGGCTCAGGGGGCTGGCTCAAGAGACTGGGCTCAGGGGACTGGGCTCAGGGACTGGGCTCAGGGACTGGGCTCAGGGGACTGGGCTCAAGGCGCTGGGCTCAGGGGATGGGCCTCAGGGGGCTGGGCTCAGGGGGCTGGGCTCATGTGCTGGAGGCGTGGAGGAGGCTCTGAGGCTCGGGAGGCACACTGGCTGTGTTGTTGTTGTTGTTGTTGTTGTTTTTTGTCTGTTTTGCTGTCTGGTGCGCGGCCGTTCAGCAGGAGGCGAAGGCCAGGCTTGCAGGGTTTGTACTCCAGCCAGGTGGACGCAGCCAAAGTGTGTGTGTGTGTGTGTGTGTGTGTGTGTGTGCTGTGTGGGCACCGCAGGGATGCAGATCCATGCACATCGATGCACACACACACACACTCACACACACAAACACACACAGACACACACACACACACACACACACACACACACAGCCGGAGAATTACACGCTCACACAGAGACACACACAGTAACAGACGCGTACACACACACACACACACACACACACACACAGTGATGGACCCCCGTATACTTAAAACTAAATGTGTGTGTCGAAGTGCTGGGGAAACACGGCGATTACAGCACACAGCAGAGCGCAACACAGGCACTGGGATTCGGAGGCTGTTCGTTCGTTTAATGACCTGATCATTCCCGAGGAGTTGTTGACCAATCACAGGCAGCCGTGTATTGGGTTGGAGGGGGGGGGGGTGGGGTTAGTGGGTGACTACATTATGCTATATGTTGAACTGTAAATCCAGCTTTACACTCATACAGGAACACATACTCTCTCTCTCTCTTTCTCTCTCTCTCTCTCTCTCTCTCTCTCTCTCTCTCTCTCACTCACACACACATACAGAAACACACAAACAGACACATGAACACACACATATATGCAAACACACACACACACACACACACACACACATAAACACACACAAACACACAAACACTACAGATATATGTAAACACACACACCATACACACACACACAAACACAGAAACACACAGATATATGCACACACACACCACACACACACACACACACACATAAACACACACACACACAGTCTGTCCTGACCACCCTCACTTGGTCATTGACAAAGGGCCATTCATGTCAGGATAGTATTTTCACGGACATTAAGGATATTCTTAAATCTCGGCCGTCCCAATTGAACAGATCAAGTCAACGGCGAGCGATCGAATATTCCCGGCGTTCCGGCGTCCTCCTCGCAAAGTAGTTGCTATGCTGAGGGGGGAGTCCTGACTCGCCCGCAGGACCTGTCGCCCCTAATTTGTCCATATCTTGATCTATGCTAGCAAAGTGAATAAATAATGGAGTGATAAATAAGTCGAGGGGGGAAACTGGTTCAACCGTGTTTGGATTTGTAGGCTCTTTTTACAAAAAAATAGATCCGAGACGTTGCCGTTAACCTCACCAGGAAGGGATACTTAACACACAGTACAGTACGTTCATTACTCCTCCTAACACAGACGCTAGGATATCTACTTCCCTTGTTGTAAACCTCATATTTATTATTATTTTATTTCGTCTTATTTATGTAAACTTGGTAAATGTGATTCTAACCATTCTTTATTTGATTATTGTATCTTTATATTTCTATCAATATAACATTTCTATTTTTAAAATATTGTAACATTTATATATTATTATACATATTATTATTATTATTTATACATAATTTTTATTATGTATATATATATATATATATATATTATTATTATTCTTTTCTATATTTCTTTTTTTTGTATTATTTCATAATTCTATACGATCCTGTTCCATATTTTATCACGACATCCTTTATTTATATTGTACTATTCTACCCCCCCAGCGGTTAATAATAGATGTTCTGTTCCTCCTCCTCCTCCTCCCCGGCAGCAGCAGGCTTCCCATGCCCAGGAGGTGACGGAGGAGGTGGAGGTGTGCATCATAAAGACCTGCCAGAGCGTCTACGACCTCCGCCGCGAGGTGAGCGACCCGACGACCCGATTGGCCCGCTGCCACCGGGCTGCTGGCTGCCAATCAGGTCCAGCCTCTCTCATCTCTCTCACTGGGAGCTTCGGACGAAGAAAAAGACGAAGAAGAAGAAGAAGGGTTATTTTGAGTCGATATTGGGATTGGGATTCTATTCTATGGAGCTGTTCAACTCCTCCCCCCTCTCTCTCTCCTCTCTCTCCCACCTCCTCTCTCCTCTCTCCTACCTCCTAGCTCCACAAGGTGGCGGTGAGCCGGGCGTCCGACCTCCTGCGGCTGCACGGCGAGCAGCTGCCCCTGCGGGCGCTCAAGGCGTCCGGCGAGGAGGGCAACCTGGAGGCGGTGGGGGAGTACACGCGCACCCTCACCGAGCAGAAGGAGCAACTGGTGGAGGTGGGTGGGGGGGGGGCGGCGATGGGGGAGCGGCTGCCGAGTCGGTGGTTGCTCCTCACGCGATGTTGCCGATGGGGTCGGGTTGTTTTTTGTGGGTCGTTCCTATTGGTCGGTTGTCGATCGGGGGAACACTGGACGTCGGTCGGTTGGTTGGTTGGTTGGTTGGCAGCATAAGAGGCGATTTAGCATCGTTATGATGTCATTTCAAAGTAAAAGCGTTCGAACCAGCGACCTTCCTGTTGCCAGACAAACGCTCGCTCTTACCTCCTGAGCTACCGCCTCAGGTGGGGGGTATGTTTCCTCCAAGGTGTACTTGGAAAATGTCTAAAAAACGAGGAGAAAGAAGGAGTCTGCTAAAAGGATACGGCTAAGACAGAAAACAACACCACAATGTTGTCAGTGAAGCCATCCAGACGTCCCAAGACGTTACGTGAAAAACCTAACAATGATATTTTCCCCCTACTGAAGGTGTGCTGGTGAAAGGAGTACTTGGCTGCAAATTGGGGGGGGTTGCTTTTTTCCAGGGGATTGCTGCAAATAGATTTGAGAAGCACTGCTCCGGAACATGAAAACATCGCTCGTCGTTAGTCCAGATCAAATCCCCCCTCACAACCGCCGAGTCGGGAACCGCACAGCAGCAGACCCCCGTGAAAGCCACAGCAATGTGTGATGATGACCAAGTTGTCATGGATACCGACGCATCCAAAGTGTCCATTATTGTGTCGGTGGACGGACGGAGAGGTCGTCGCGCCGTTAACGACCCCCCCCCCCGACGCGCTGCTCTCATTCATTCTCTCTCTCCCTTTCTCTCCCCAGACGTGCCGCCTGCTGGGCCACGTGTCCGGGACGGAACCGCTGGAGATCACGTGCGTCCACGCCGAGGAGACCTTCCACGTGATTGGTCCGCAGGTAAACGCCCGGGGTGGGGGGGGGGGGATGTGCGCTCGTTAAAAAAATGGCCGCTGGTTTTCAGGCTTTAAGTTTTAAATACGACAACTCCGAGGCGGAAAACCCGGGGGGGGGGACACTAAATAGAAGAAGGACGGAATCGAAAAAGAGGGAAAGAGATAACGTGTTCGAATTGGAATGAAAGAGGTCTGTTCACGAGAGGCCCGAGCAGACAGGAGGCCTGAGGGGAGGACAGATGGGACAGACAGACAGATGGGCAGACAGACAGACAGACAGGCAGACAGGCAGACAGACGGACGGTCGGGCTCTGTCTCCTCTCTCTCTCCTCTGTCCTCCATTCATCAGTTGCGCCGGACAAACCGCCCGCCCCGGCCTTTCTCTGTCCCTCGTCTAATTACGTTTTTGCTCTTGGACGCCGTCCACGCCATTAATTACCCAGCGGTCCAGAACCTCCCCGAGAGCTTCCCAGACCCCGCCCTCCCGGCACGACCCGGCCACTAATGACTCTAATGCGGCCCGAAGGTCAAAGGTCGGACCGATCAGGAACATCATCGCAAGGGGGATCGGTCGGGATAATTAGTCTCACCGATCATCACACTTTAGATTAACATCTACATTAGATTAACGTGTGGAGCTCAAATCTGGGCGAACGGGGCGTTTCGTTTTCATTTTCCTTTCCCGCTTTCGAGTTGTATTTTCGACCAATCGTGTCGCTGGAGGCGGGCGGGGATCTGTAGACGCGCGTTACATAGAGAGAGAGAGAGAGGTCTCGCAACACAAACGTATTATGGTGGACCGTTAATCTCAGATCCATAAGAGGACTGACGACTGAAACAACAGCATCGGTCTTTTCGTTGTCTTTGCGTCGCTCCTTGGCCAGCGCTGGTAATAACTCAACTTTCCCCCGAAGCCGGTGGGGGGACGACGAGCTAAAACATCCCGACCGGACACTAAAGTCCTCGGACAAAAGGTTTAAAAATCGAAAACTTTCTGTTGTCCTGCCCGTGGCCGCTGTGTGCAGTCTCAACCCAGGACCCGGGGTGTGTTTGGCGTTATATTGGCGAACTCCTGGATCCACGATGAAGTCGGTATAATCGCTCTGCGGTCCCGTCCACTGAAATGGAGAGATGCCCGCCGAGGGTAATTGGCTATTAAACGCTGCGCTGTCGGGGGGGCAAAAGGGGGGGGGCCGCCGAACCATACTGTGCGTTGACCTCAGTCTGGGAGGCCCGCCGCCGCGGAACCTCGATCGACCGAACCGCGACCCGTCAAATATGGACGCGTAATTGCTGTTTATTCTGGAATTGGCGTTTTATTGAACCAATAATAAGCCCAACGACACAATGAGATGGTGATGTTCTCTTGGGGTCTTTTATTTTTTTTTGCCTGGAAATTAAAGTGAAGAGACTGTTAGATTATAAAACAATAATTTGAGTGTCCTCAGATGCATAAGCGCCTTTTAATGTTTTCTAACTTTTTGCCAACGACAAAGCAATCCGATGCAACACTGGCCAAGCCACCATCTCCCTCACCCTCTCTCTCTCTCTCTCCTTCACTCTCTCTATCTCTCTCTCTCTCCATCTCCGACTTACTCCCACCCGGGCTCCGCCGCCCTCCAGATCATCTCCGCCTCCCAGACGCTGGCGCTGCACCCGTCCAGCAAGATCGCCCGGGAGAACCTGGAGGTGTTCTGCGAGGCGTGGGAGTCGCAGCTGTGCGACATGGCGCTGCTGCTGCGCGAGATCAACGACGTGTTCGAGGGCCGACGCGGTACGTTTCGCCGTTTCGTCGCCCCCGTCGCCATGTCGCCGTGTCGGTTAATAATGACAAGACAGGTTCTGAGAGCTAACCTCAACCTCAGCTTCTTGTTTTGTTGTTTCCAGGAGACAAGAAGCCATACCTCTCTCTTCCCAGACCCGGGGTGAGTGCCCCCCCCCCCCTGTAATCCCATCGCCCTCAATACCCGTCCACGCCTCTCATCTCATACGTCCATCATGTCACGTCAAAATGTTTCCTATAACCGATTCCTTTCCCCCCGGTACACACACACACACACACACACACACACACACACACAC
>PIJE02001245.1:123319-133319 GCA_002895965.2 Coryphaenoides rupestris | reverse complement strand
GTCGCCAAAACTCACACAAAAAATGCCAAATATGAATGTTCTGGTGGAAATGCCACATGGACAGCTCAGCCTCCGATAAAACATTACACCCTTCACACGCAGACGCTTTATTACTATTATTATTATTATTATTATTATTAATATTAATTTCTTGACAAAAAGGTCGACTGACAAAGAGTATTATAATCAAACGATCTGCGTGTGTGTGTATTGTTATACCGTTTGACTTTTCTTACAAAGAGATGTTGTTGATCCTACTGGCACACGGTTGCCATTTGAACCTTGAAGTGTACTTGTGTCATGAAGACTATCATTGTGAGGCTGCCTCGTTGGCCAACATGCGTTAATATATATATTTATATATATATATATATCAATGATGTATGTATGTATGTATGATATGGTACTTGAAGCAGGAACTTGCAGACAGCATGTAATCTAAACAGGTGATGAATGAGTTTGGTACCCGGGCCACAGAGGGAGACGAGACGAGGAGAGGAACTCAAAAGCTTTAGAAGATGTATTATATTGTAATGAAGACGGCAAGCAATGAAATGACAGATCTAGTTTTGGACTATTCTTTTGAAAGCTTGTGACTGGTTGTGAAAAGTTGACAAAGCAAAAATAAAACAATATTCTTTTTTTAAATCATCGTTTTATTCAGGGTTTTTTTTTTTTCCCAAAAAAGGTTGTACTGTACTTCCAATAATTGCCATTTGTTATAGTCAGTGGAATGTACAGGGAAGCAGTTGCTTATTTATTTATGTACTGGAACTTGCATATAAAACTGCTTGAATTGAAATAACATAAAACACAAAAAGAATCAAAGTGCATTCCTTGAACATTTTTTTGTTTCACCAGCATTTCGTCCAAACATAAAAAAAAATAAAGCAAAGCAAAAATCATCATTTACAAGCACACAGCACCTCAAAACTCTTCACATACTTCACCCACCCCCAGGATCACAGACTTGGCTTCAATTGTATTCCGACAGTCCATGCAGTAGTACTGTGGTGTTGGTGGTGGTGGTGGTGGTGGTGGTGGTGGTGGTGGTGGTGGTCGGAGGCAGCAGGACCAGCCCTGAGACCGGCCCTACACCCATGGCTCCCAGCAGGGCTCGGGATCAGCTGGGCTGTGTTTGGACATCAGGCTGTGTTTGGACATCAGGCGCCATTTGGTCGGCAGCCGCCCTTTTGGAGACCACCGCCTCGAAGTCCTCCCTGCTCAGGAGGTTCTCCTGGATCAACTTGCTCTCCTCGAACTTTGGCAGGATGACCGCGATGTATCCGTTGGTGGACGGCTGGTAGGATTCCAAAGCACACGTGAAGAGTTTAACAATTTCGATAACAATTTATTCATATAATAAAATAAATACATTTAGGACAAAAAATGTAATAAAATCACAGGTCTATTTTATGGATTCATAGTGGTAAATGCAGCCCATTTCTATTCAATTTCTTGTCGTGAATTGTCGCATTTTGCCATTGCGATATGATTTTGATTGAGGACTTTTCTTTATAATCTTTATAATGAGGTCACAGGCAGATTTGAGTGCAGGGACGACACTGTACATGTTTACTTGCACTCCATGTAACATTTGCTAGTTCCACATGAGGGATATTGTTTGTAAAAAAATATCTATATAAAAAAAACATGATTCACCTTTTGCAGCAAGATGGATGGCTTTTCCAATATGTCTTCATTCACCTCAAGGAGACGACCGCGGATACAGCTGAAAATAAACGAAGAAACAAATGAGGAAAACAATAAGGACAGTTGTAATTAAAAGATGATTCGGCGTCGAGAATAAAGACGTGCATTCACCTGTAGATTGTGTATTCAGTTTCATCGGTACACGTTATCCTACATACAGGTGCGAGCTCTGTCAGAAACTGGCCCCCCTGTGTATACAATTGAGAAGAGATGATGAACGATTCATGCGCAACAAAAACGATGAAACCACATAAGTACATATATATATATATACTGTATGTATATATAAATATAAATAAAATAGCAGACACAAACAAAGTCTGCGTCTTACCTTCTTGGACTTGCCGGCTACTTTATTGTTCAGACGACTGCAGCCGTTGCTGATCTTGTAGTTGATGTGTTTGACCGTCCGGCCGTTCTGGAGGATGGGGTGCGTCTCCGCCAGGGTGAGGACACACAACCTGGAGCACGGGAAGAGCTGAAGTTGAACTCAGAGTTCACCAGTAGCAGCATCATTAATGATGGAAATAAAACACAGAACAGAGAATTCCTCACGTTCACCAGCAGCAGCATCATCATCATCATCATCATCATTATTATTATCATTAGCATTCCCATCATCATCATCATTATGTTAATAGTAAAGAACTGCCAAAGTTATTTCAACCTTGACACCATTAATGATGGAAATAAAACATACTATCGGCTATGCAGTGTATAACAAGGGAATTCCTCCAAGTTCACCAGTAGCAGCATCATTATCATCATCATCATCATTATTATTATCATTCCCATCATCATCATTATGTTAATAGTAAAGAACTGGCAAAGTTATTTCAACCTTGACACCAATAATGATGGAAATAAAACATACTGTAGGCTATGAGTCACAACAGAGAATTCCAGCACCAGCATCATTATCATCATCATCATTATCATATCATCATCATCATTATTATTATCATTATTATTGGGTGCTGACCTGTTTGAATGCTGTAGGATGCAGTGGTCCTCACATGCTTGTCCCTTCATGTCTGAGTAAAGACAATATAAACTCATTATCATCATCATTATCACCATCATCATTATCATCCCCATTATTATCATTATTATATAAAACAAACATAGCATTTAGCATGAGTCTCCGTGAATCAAAAACACCATCAACGTTAGCAACTCGATGTAAAATACAAATATATACATTAAATACACACATATATACATATATACATACATACATAAATACACACATACATATATATACATACATATATACATATATACATATATACATATATACATATACACATACACATACACATACATACATACATATATATATATACTGTCTATTATTACTCACCTGCTTTGTACCATCGGGTGTAGTAGCGCTCGATTACGGACGGCGCCGGTGTGTCTGTGTCCTCCTCCTCCATTGTAACGTCGGGTTCTTTCATTCTTGACTTTTATTTGATTTGATTTGAACACCGACAGCGTCTCTCTCACACACACACACACACACACTCACTCTCTTCACACACACACACACACAGACCAGGCGGACTGTATACGAGGTGACACGGTCCGCGCTCCCCGGGAAACACGTCGCGTCTGCTTTTTGTTCCGCAGCGTTTCACTCACTCACGTTTGTTGTTTTTTGTTCGTTAATGTTCGATTTCAATTTCAATTTCAATTTCAATTTCACGTACATTTCATTTTTAACGTACATTTACGTTGCCAAAGCGAGTGGTAAATAAAAACAAAACAAAAACCCAAAACAAATCTAATTTACAATTGCAGATATTCTATCATAAAGAAATATGTCAACAAAGCTGCAATATTGCAATCAAATGTATAATATATGGCTATCTTACAATATACTTATCAAGAACTAAATATGTACAGGAAGTAAGTCAACTTAACAAAAACTAATATACCGTAATATACTGTAATATACCGTAATTATACCGTAATACACCGTAATATACCGTTAATGTACCGTAAATACACTGTAATATACCGTATGTACCGTAATACACTGTAATATACCGTAATACACCGTAATATACCGTGATATACCGTAATATACCAGTAATATACCGTAATGATACGTAAATACTGTAAATTACCGTAATATACTGTAATATACCGGGTTTTTTTATTGCAGCAGAAATCTATATTTTACTTTGGCCCATTCCATAAAAGAGATAGAGATTTAATGTTGTACTTTAACAGTGATTCGTTATGTTGCACACATTACCATTGGAACATATTTACTTAGGGTACAGGGTTGTTCTTTGATGAGGTTTGAATTAAGTCATTACAATTAAACTACTTTAAACGCAGGCTAACTAGGTTTAAAACTATACTTGACTTTACCACTAGATGTCAGACTGTTACAAAAAAAGTTATAATGGCTCAGAAAATGCTTGTACATTTCCATGATTTACTTCCATGATGTACATAAATAAAGAAAATAAGTTTATCGTTCATAGTAAAGAACTGCCAAAGTTATTTCAACCTTGACACCAATGATTATGGAAATAAAACATACTGTAGGCTATGAGTCACAACAGAGAATTCCACTTTTTTTGTCCTGTTTTTTGTATTTTTATTTCTTTTCCCTCCTTGCTGGCCACTGGGATTCCAGACATAGCTTTGGTGACAAGGACCACGTGACCTGGAGCTGTCACCAGTTGAGTCGGACGTCATTGTGGTCGTCACGCCAGTAAGCACGCCAGTAGGCACACGGGAGAGAGTGAGTAAAAGAGTCATGGAAAGGTGTTATAACATAACAGAGGGACGGCTATTCTGTCTGGGTGACGCACACACACACACACACACACCATGCATGCACGCACCACACACACACACACACACACCACAACACACACACACATTTTCCTGCTGTTAGGAACGACCGTGTGGACGTTCCTAACAGCGTTCTTGTCTGTTTGCATCAACAAAAGTAATTTTCTGGTAAATGTGCACACGTGCCTTCTCATTTCCACGCCGCCCCTCCATTCTCGGTCCTGGGTCTTGTGTTACATTCCTCCCTCCCTCCCTCCCTCCCTCCTCACTCAGTGAAGTGAAGTGAGACGCTGTGAGTGTGTGTGTGTGTGTGTGTGTGTGTGTGTGTGTGTGTGTGTGCGTGTGCGTGCGTGTGTGTTGTTTCCACGCATGCATGCGGGGGCACATCGAGCACGGCTATGCTATGTATGTGCAGGCGTCTCCTCCGCGCCAGTGTCCTCATCACAAAGCCGCGGCCAGGGGGTGGCTTCTGTGTGAGCGGGAGCCACGCCGCCCGATCGACCCAAGCCCGATAAGGGAAAGGAGAAGAACCGTGAGACAGGAGGAGTAAGGAGGAGGAGGAGGAGGAGGAGGTGTTGGGGATGCTGGTGGTGTGGTCGAGTGGGTTGTACTGGTGGTGGTGGTGGTGGTGGTGGTGGGGTCGGATAGAAGGTGAATCCTAGACCGTCTGACTCAGTTTTGGGTGCACAACAGCAGCCAGCCACACACACACACCACACACACACACACACGCACACGCTAACGTTGTCAAACAGAAGAACGGAAAAAGAAAAAAAAAAGAAGAAGAAAAAAAAGGTTTCCTTGTGCCACGTCCCACAATTAGTCGTCCGCTATTCAGCAGTGTGCAGCAGCTTTTCAAACAAAACAGCCGGGAGAGATCTCTGCGTGATTTATGGCCGATTTATATTCGCGCCGTGGCTTTGGCCGACATGAAGCCACCGGGAGGAAAGGGAAAAGTGGATGATGGCAACCTAGAATCAGCGCTCTGAACTTGTTGTTTGGGGGATTCGTGGAGGGGGAATTTCATGTAAACAGATTCGTCTGGAAGTCTGTGACATTCGGCCCCTGTGTCGCATAGCTGTGTGTCAGCTATGCGAATGACAGCTCATTCCTTTTTCCCCCCTAAACAGAAATAGGGACTCACTGCCAAAAGGCATTATTTATTTGATCAGATATCACTCGTCATGGATTTGGACCATGCATTGCAATGAATGGAAACACACTTTAGTTGGGGCGGTATATGGTTCCATTCTTTTCGGGCTGTTTTAAACCAGAGAGTGACGTGTGTGTGTGGTGTGTGTGTGTGTGTGTGTGTGTGTGTGTGCGTGTGTGTGTGTGTGTGAGAGAGCGAGATGGAAGGTCTTAAAGTCCCCGCCTATCAGTGGACGTGGGTTTGATTGGACCACTTTAGCTGTCAACGGAAAGGGCGGAGCCAGAATTAGCTCCTCCCATATCTGATTGATAGTAGTTGTTCTAAATACCAAAATATATTTTTTCCCCTCTCTCGAGGCATGTGGCAGAGCAAAGCCAGTCGCTAATTATATACGCCGACGGGGCATCACGTACAATTAACTTTGTTTTTTAAGTTTTGTAATTATTTCTTTTATACATGTCTCGGGGCCTTTCCCCCACAGATGACGTCGGAGGGGTAATCTCGATGTGAGCGGAGGAATGTGAGCTCAGTGAAGACGTCTTTGGGTTTTTGGCGAGATGTGGAACTTTTTTTTTTTTTTCAAGACCCAGGATTATTCTGTCAAAGTGAGAGGAGGGGGGGGGGGGGGGGGGGGGGGGGGGGGGGCCAGTGCTTTTCCCTCAACCTGAACCTAGAATCACCTCCGACAGCAAGGCTATCTTGTCGTCCTCCATTTTTTTTTTCTCGCAATTTACTTTGACGGCTTTTTGCTCTCTCGACGTGAGACATATTCATCGAGATGTAAATCAGCCCCACGACGTGATTGAATTCACCTTTTTGTGCTGCCAGACATTTTGAGAAGTGAGGAGTTTTTGAGAACATTTTGAGTCAACGTGAATTATTTGTCTGCTAAGCCCCCATACCTCCCCCCCCCCCCCCCCATCACATATAACCATAACTCGGTTTGAAGGGCTACCGTGTGCGCTGTGTTCCAATGAAGACTTACGGAGCGAAATAAAGTTGGCTGAGAAACTTCAGAGTCTCAGTTTTGCTCCTGAATCTCACCCGTTATGGAGTTCTGAGAAGAGCTCTGTTCCCGGAACTCTCCCGTAGACGCACACACACACACGTGCACACACATGCACGCACACACACACACACACACACACACAGAGACAAAAATAATAGAGAAAAGGGAGACTTCATTTTAATGTAGGCTACTATTTAGCCATCGAAGGCGACATTTAGGCCCTCCGAGACCTACACAGCCAATTAAGGTGTGCCTATTAGGTCTACGTTGCGTTTAAAACATTCACGGAGATTAAAGGCTTCCGTCGAGGGCCCCGTAAGACAATCGTTCCTATTCGCGCTGGCATTTAGCGGGACAAGCAGGCTAATTTAAATGCACCGTCTGCAAGTAATCAACATGGGCCCGCCCCCGCTGTCGTCGGAATAGGGACCGATTTGACTGTTAAGAAATGTTTCCTTCTGAGAATAACGCGCGGGGTTGAGTTGCTGTTGCGCCTTCCAAAGCGTGATGTACGGTAATAACTCGGCTTTTTATTTTCAGTCATCGCGCGGCGAAGGAGGAAGAGAGAACGAGGGCGCGACATCAGCGGTTAAGTATACGGTCGGCGTTGAACGCGCAGACACACACAGTTGGAGCTGAGAACACGGTCTAATTTTGATGTCACGACTTCATGTCAGGCAGTTAAAACCTCCGTCACTGCCCTCGAAATTACCGTTTGTGCAGCGACGGCCAGATGCACGGCATATACAGCAAAAAAAAACTGCCGTCGAATTAAAATCAAACAAACAAACAAACAAACAATATGTCCCTTTTTCCCCCCACCAGTAGGTTCGAGTAGGTTTGACTGGGTACGCTGCGTGTGTGTGTGTGTGTGTGCGCTGCGCCCGTGGAGGTTTTCAAGCGGCAACGTTGAGCCGCTTCGAGGGGGACGAGGCCGTTCTACGTTTTTTTTTTTGTCATCCGTTTCCTTGAAACAATGACAAACGGCGCTTGTCTCTCGCTCGCACCAAACGTCCCCGTCTGTTTGCGTTCACTATGACTCGCGGAAGACGTTCAACACGGATGGGCCAACGCCCCCCCCCCCCCGTCCGAGACCACTGACAAACGGTTCTCTAACTGTAAGCGTTTGACCCAATAATAATAATAATAATAATAATAATAATAATTGACCGATGACCCCGTGTCGGGCCGATCACCTGTGTGGGCCGTGGTTCTCCGCCCACGATGCTAACGTGGCCTGACGCTGGAACCAGCCGTGTCAGCTAACCTTGCGAAATGTGGAAAACTGTGGTGTTTCAAAGAGAGAGAGAGAGAGAGAGAGAGAGAGAGAGAGAGAGAGAGAGAGAGAGAGAGAGTGTTTATCATTGGAACGGCGGCGTGAGAAAAAACACACTCTAACTACACACGACTACTCCGGCGCTGCGGTGCGCGTTAGTTCAGTGAATTAGCAGTAGCCTAAACATTCTTCTGGGAACGGTTGCGCACACATGTTTGACAGACCTCCGAGAACAAATAATACAGAAAATAATAAACCGCGTTCTGTGAGCGTTCTCTCTCTCTCTCACACACACACACAGTTCCGCGCTCGCGGTTTCAGTACGGTGGCTGGAGGAAGTGGTCGGAGATAAATTTAGAGTGGAAAATAATCTGTCACGGCACGGCGACATGCAGAGATCTATACAGATAAGACACGCCTCCCCCCCCCCCCCTCTCCTTCTCTTCTCCTCTCTCTCTCTCTCTCTCTCTCTCTCCTCTCTCTCTCTCCTCTCTCTCTCTCTCTCTCTCTCTCTGAGATATCAACTTGTATCTCTGACACAAAGCGCGCGTCTCGAAAGAGATTATTCAGTTTATTTTGGAAACCGACACTCGTGTCCCGATAGAAGCCGCAAACCCCGCCTCGCAGATCACGGATGTTCTCGCTGGTAACTCGAGTGTCCATTTTGCAAAGCGTTAAGTGAAGACACGTTAGGGGAGGAGAAGGAGATGGAGGACGGGGGGTGGAGGACGAAGACGAGGACGAGGATTCTATTTGTACAAAGCAAAACATAAGACACTCTCGGTACACGATAAGGTTCTCCTCATCTCCTCCTCCTTCCACTCCTCGTGCTGACCCTCTCGTTCACCTCACCGCTCACAGGCCACCCAAGACTCTACAGAGAGAGGTTGAGGAAAAGAGAGAGAGAGAGAGAGACTATGACTCTCTCCAACAACGTCTTTTTGCCATAATGCAGAGCAAGAGTCCCTCTGTGAAGTGTTTAGCATCTGGTGTTTGTCTTCTTCTTCTTCTTCTCTACTCAAATGTGCGTCTCAGGGGGTCCCCGGTGTTGTGTTTTGTTCACGTTGGGTCCCGTCACACCGTCGTGCTCCGTCGGGGGGCTCCCCGGCGTGAGGTGCTTTTCTTTGATTGAGTCATGCGTGCATAAAGACGTGTGATGGTTGGCTCTGTGATTCTGTGCTCCAGATCGCAATATTATGACCACGGCCCTGAATACTGAGCGTCGGCAGCGTGTTCTGGGAAAACATTTTTTCCTTGGGGTGGAATATTTTGGAATGGCCAATGAGCCTTTCTGGTACGGGGGTTACAGGAATGGTTTTGCTTTGTTGGTCGGGGACAGTGCGTCCAAACAGACAGATAGTGTTGTAAACATGGCAGAATTATCCAGGAGGCTAGTTTTCATCGGAAGCCAAAATGAAAATAATGAATTCATAATTATCACGAATACGCAATCGGCGAGGAAAAGAACGGCCGAACACTTGCATTCACAACAGAAATGACGTAATCAGTTTCGAGTGTGTGAGTGTTTCCACATGGCTGGACGGGTGCGGGGCTGTCGGAGTGGGGGGAGGTGGGAGTACGTGCGCTGTCAGTTGTGGACTGTTGTCTCTGCTTGTACTTCCCTCTCTCTCTCTCTCAATCACACACACACACACACACGCACACACACACACACACACACACACACACACACACATACACACCTCACACTCATGCACACACACACACACACACACACACACACACACACACACACACACACACACACACACACACACACACACACACACACAGCACACACACACACACACACACACACACACACACACACACACACACACACACACACACACACACAGCACACACACACACACACACACACACACACACACACACACACACACACACACAGACACAGACACACACACATACACACACACACACACACACACACACACACACACACACACACACACACACACACAGCACACAGAACCACACACACGCACATACACACACACACAGAGACAGAGAGAGA
>PIJE02001245.1:114025-123164 GCA_002895965.2 Coryphaenoides rupestris | reverse complement strand
AGCCCTGACTCCGTGCCCTGTAATACCAATCTGTTGTAACACAGTAGGACTGATCAGAGGTTCTGCTGTAACACAGTAGGACTGATCAGAAGTTCTGCTGTAACACAGTAGGACTGATCAGAGGTTCTGCTGTAACACAGTAGGACTGATCAGAGGTTCTGTTGTAACACAGTAGGACTGATCAGAGGTTCTGCTGTAACACAGTAGGACTGATCAGAGGTTCTGCTGTAACACAGTAGGACTGATCAGAGGTTCTGCTGTAACACAGTAGGACTGATCAGAGGTTCTGTTGTAACACAGTAGGACTGATCAGAGGTTCTGCTGTAACACAGTAGGACTGATCAGAGGTTCTGCTGTAACACAGTAGGACTGATCAGAGGTTCTGCTGTAACACAGTAGGACTGATCAGAGGTTCTGCTGTAACACAGTAGGACTGATCAGAGGTTCTGCTGTAACACAGTAGGACTGATCAGAGGTTCTGCTGTAACACAGTAGGACTGATCAGAGGTTCTGCTGTAACACAGTAGGACTGATCAGAAGTTCTGCTGTAACACAGTAGGACTGCTGGATCAGAAGTTCTGCTGTAACACAGTAGGACTGATCAGAGGTTCTGCTGTAACACAGTAGGACTGCTGGATCAGAGGTTCTGCTGTAACACAGTAGGACTGCTGGATCAGAGGTTCTGCTGTAACACAGTAGGACTGTTGGATCAGAGGTTCTGCTGTAACACAGTAGGACACCACACAACAGCCACTAGGCACCCTGAGAAAACTCCAACAACAATGCTATCACTACACTGCCATGTAACAACACACACACCACACAAGTCAACACAGAGCGAGCAACTCATCCACGAACGACATCTACTAGCCAGCCATCAACCAACAAGCACTAAGCGACACCTCCATCGAGACATGTCGCAAGACACAAGAGGCTGGCGGAGGTACGGCTCCTCCGGTGGGGGGTCTGTGTGATCCACACCTGTGGGCTCTGCGAATGCCAGGTTCGCCTGTCGTGGTGAGTCACCGTAGTGATGGCAATCGGTTCGTGGCAGGGCAGGAGGGTCCATGCGAAGCGCTGTATAGAGACCCAGCAATGGAAGAAGAACAGTTCAGGGGGGACAACTCAACGCACCGAGATCCAGTGACAAACAAACTTCTTGCTCACAGGGGGAAGCAGCCACCGGGTTCAGACAAACATGTACTGGTTGTCTATGGCGCGCTTGCGTCCCCGCTCGGGCTCCAGTTCGTAGTCCGAGTCTCGCTGGGGAAAGAGGGGCGGGTGGTGCGGGTGGGGGTGGCGCAGGAGCGGCCGTCGTCCCACCGACTCGCTCCGCCTCAGGGGCCCGGGAGGCGCTGCCATGGGGGGGGCCGTCCTCGGGTTGCTGGAGCGGAGGGGCAGCCCCGGGGGCTGGCCCGACTGGGGCACCGCACCCGGGTGGCTGCTTGTTAGGAGGATTCCACCGTCCACAACCGCAATGTTACGACCTAAGTGCGAATGGTTGTTCTTCGCGTTGGTGTCAGTGTAGGAGGGAACGGTGGTTGGCGGCGGGGGCGTGGCGGGCGGTGTAGGGATGTGACCTAGGTCGCTACCTGAGGCAGGTTGCAGCGCTGGGGCTGGCGTACGTCTGTGGCCTCTCTAGAATCGCCTCAAGACGAGGTGCTGAGCCCCAAAGGCTTCTACGCGCCTCTCGTAGCTCGCGCAAGTCCTTCGCAGGGAGAAGGCGAGGCAAGCCGAGACCTACGCACCATAGACCGTGATCAACTAGCGCGCTGTACGTTCGTAATGATCTAAGGGTCAAATTCATAGAACACAATGGGAAGATAAAAATATTGTGATCTATAATAATCTGAGTTTTCCTGTGATTCTCGAGATTTTGGCATCTCTGTTATACTTCTCTTCCCAAAACCCCCGCGGGTGTACTCTCTCACTGCTCTCAGTTCCTCCCACCGTATACTCTCTCAGTGACATTCAACAGTGGCTTGAACTTGCCTGTATGCTGTTAGGTGATCTCCCACTTGTTCCTCTGCTATCCTGTGTATTGCTCTTGAAAGAAGAGAGAACAACTACAGAGAGACCAGAGGTTATAAGCAGCAGCCCCTATAGCCCACGGCCGCGCTCTACTATTATATCATAATTAGTACGTTACGAATCATTTTATTAAGACCTATATATATATATATATATATATATATATATATATATATATGCTATATTTAGCATGTATATATAGGTTTTACTGATGTTTTTATTCCAGAAAGAAACCAGAACAAAAATAAAATAAAACACACACACACACATATATAGTATACGTATATGGTCATTATATTTATATATATATATACACAATATATATTTCAGGATAAAAAATACTTAACATATACATATATATATATATATATAGATACATATACATATACACATATTTAACAATATATAACAATATAATGTGTGTCACGAGAACAAAGTCATCCCTCCTTGTGTGTCAATATTGATCAAAGGGCGGTCACTAGCCCCGAGAGCCAAAGGTGTCATCCCTTCCTTGTGTGTCCATATATTGATCAAAAGGGCTCGGTCACAGTTGAAACCGCGATACTAAAATGTTTGAATGTCAAGCTGCGATGCTCAAATGCCAAGTGCTGTTTAATCACCACCACGCAGATTTACCTAAAAAGCTTTTACTCCAGGATTGTGTTTGTGTGTGTGTGTGTGCGTGTGTGTGTGTGTGTGTGTGTGTGTGTGGGTGTGTTACAGCAGAACCTCTGATCCAGTCCTACTGTGTTACAGCAGAACTTCTGATCAGTCCTACTGTGTTACAGCAGAACCTCTGATACAGCAGTCCTAGTGTGTTACAGCAGAACCTCTGATCCAGCAGTCCTACTGTGTTATAGCAGAACCTCTGATCCAGCAGTCCTACTGTGTTACAGCAGAACCTCTGATCAGTCCTACTGTGTTACAGCAGAACTTCTTGAGTGAGACAGCACAGAGCCTGGGCTCTGGAGGAGTGAGGTTACGCCTTGTTTCCTGTTTATGTACAATATTATTAAAAAGGTAGATTTAGCTATTTTAGTCGTTTTAGATTAGCAATCTAAAGTCAAGCTTTTTTTGTATTTTCCACTTCCTCTGACTGTCGAATGGTCTCTATGCACAAGCACACGGTGACTCTCATTGCCCAATACGTGTTTTTTAACTGATCTGATCTCTATTCAACTGATCTGGACGCGGGATTATTTTATCCTGCGCCGCTGGGTTTTGTGAGGGATGTTAGTTATTGGTGATGAGTGTGTGTGTGTGTGTGTCCACTGTCCAGCCCGTGCCACCGTGGCCCTCCACCCACCGGAGTAGTGGTTGATCATGTCCTCGAGGCACTGGAAGGTGAGCCGCGGGGAGATGTAGTACCAGCGGTTGTCCATGCGGGAGATGCGGTAGTGTTGCACGCCCATGTGCTTCACGGAGAGCGAGTAGACACCTGGCAGTGAGAAAGAAAAGATTATTATTTTAAACCATGCAAGGTAACAACCAACACGTCCGGAGCAGTTAGGGTTAGGTGGTGTCTTGCTCAGGGACACCTCCACACTCAACTAGGAGGGGGGGGAGGAGCCCGGGGATCGAACCAGCAACCTCCCAGTTGCCAGACAACCGCTCGCTCGTACCTCCTGAGCGACTGCCGCCCCCCTGATTGTAAATGGCGTTTATGTGCTGCTGGATGTGACCTTTGGATCCTCTTAGCCGCTAGTGTCGTGGATTTACCAATACTTTGACATTCGTCCAAAGTTTGAAAGTGAAAGACTTGTCACTGCCAATAGTAACACAAAGCCTGAGTCAAATCTGCAGAGAAGACTGCCTCACTTCTCAGGCTCTGTCCTTTAAACCCAGTCTACATATGTTACATCATCATGCTATACATTCCAAACCCTTTTACAGATACCGTGATAGAGTACCGTACATGTAGATTCTCTTTCTGTTCCTCAGGAACAGAGTAACTTGTTCAGTTTGACTTGTTCAGTCTGCGCTTCTGCATTGAATACCTCGTCATCATATGCATGTTAGATGCAGAGAGCCTTCAATATGAACGTGGGTGGACATGTGTGTCCCTCTGGTTATTCTCTGTATTTCTCCACACAGCATATTGGCCAAGATATTCTTAAGAATGTACTGGTAAACATCTCCCATACAAGCTGAGCTGTCCCCCCACTTTGGGGAAGTTAAAGCGGTCAGGGGCCCTATCGGTGCTGTCTGAACCCGACTCAAATGTAGTCCATTGAGACTTCCACCGTGTTGGCGTTTGTACTATTCTGTATACACATACTGTATATGGTACACACTGTACTGTATAACTGTATAACTGTATAACTGTATAACTGTATAACTGTGTAACTGTCCTGACCTCTCTCGGTGACGCTCTCCCGCACCATGAAGGACCCATGCTTGTTGGCGGACATCAGCAGGAGAGCCTCTGCCTTGGGTCTCGCCAGCCCCTCGAACAGCCACCTGCACAACACAGCAGGTTAGCTACCGGCGCTACCGGAGCGTGAGACGGTCGGCATGTACTGTATACTGTATGTATATGTATGTGTGTGTACGGTTGTTCATGCTAAAGCTATTTCTAATGCAGGCGAGCGGATGGATCACACAACGCACACAACGAGTTTGAAGGTTTGAACAAACGATTCTAACATGAGCTCCCAAAGTGAGATTCCAGATGCGTTGTCATGCAAAATATTAGGAATAATATTGTTCAATATGAATCGATTTCCCACGTATTACCAGTATAGTCCAGTAGAAGAGTCTGTCTTTTTCTCGACAGAAGCAAATGGAATTGAACGTGTATGAATTGTATGTATGCGTGTTTGTATGACTAAATGCGTTCCGTGTGGACTTGACCGGTCCACCGTGAACAACATCTCACCCGTGGTAGACTTTGACGACGTGAGTGTTGGGTATGTAGTTCTCCTTTTGCGTTTGCAGAGAGCGCACTCTCCACCAGGAAGCCTCCCTACTCACGCAGACACACACACACACACACACACACACACACGCAGGACACACACACGCACACACACACAGACACAGACACACACACACAGACACAGACACAGAAACAGGGCGACAGTTGACCGCGAGAATACGAACGCAATGTTCTACTTCTCTTTTTATTTTGCCGTTATCTGAGAGTGGTGTGTGTGTGTGTGTGTGTGTGTGTGTGTGTGTGTGTGTGTGACAGAGGGAGAGAGAGACAGAGAGACTACTAATTGCATCAAGGTTCTCGGTTCAGGTTCTCTAATATTTGGACTCATTCCGTGCCGTTCACGAACCCGACCCGATTTAGCAGACACCCGTGCAGTCGCTGTCGATTGTTAATCGTCCCTCACCGTTCACCGGCTTACAGTGACGCACAGTATACTTGTTGTTTTCCAGTTACAGTTACATTCATTTGTCGTTCGTTAATTTGTCATTCATTCATTTTTAATTTGTTCATTTTGGTTGACTGGTTCTAATAGTAACAATAAGAGGCCGTACTGCGATAGCGCTCGGAGTTTCTCCCCCAGCCTGAAGATGGGCTTGCTGACCGCAGCGGAGGGGTAGTCCTCGATGACCAACATCACCTCGTCCTCGGAACCTGCAACCAGCAACCAGCAATCAGTCACCAGCAACCAGCAACCAGCAATCAGTCACCAGCAACCAGCAACCGGCAACCAGCAACCAGCAACCAGCAACCGCCGCCCGCGCCCATCCCCTCCATCCACCCCCCGGGGGTCCCTGCTTGAGAAAATGGGCAACATTCTCCGAGGTGGGGATGGCACTCGCCAGGCTGCCAAGGACGAGGCGGTGGACAGCACATACAGAGGTACGGTTCTCCTCCTCCTCGGCCTCCCCTACGTTGACATGCAGCTCTCAGAATAAGAGACTAATCTACTTCTGCTCAAATCTGTTCTGTTTCTGTCTGTTTTACCGTCTGTTGACGCGGCACGAGGGTTGCTGCTTTTCAGATAATTCTAACCTCACAAATTGTTTGTCACAAAGTCTTTGCGGTGACTTTGTGCCGTTGGTGTTCGTCAAGATTAAATAGACACGTTTGAAACGTACTGGAGGTGACATTAAAATGGCCGTTGGAGATGACGCCGTAGAAAACCTTTGATTGATGCAGTACATGTATTTCCATGACACTTAAAATGATTAACTTAGCAAATATAAAGTGCTTGTGAAACTTGTTCTGCTCAAATCTTCAATATATATACTGTATATATATATATCGTTGTTTCACTCTCTTTGGACAAATGCACTTGTGTACAAATGTAAGTGGCTTTGTGGACAAACTTGTCCGCTAAATGTAAAAGTAATGGATAAAAGCCCTAAATGTAAATGTCAATGTAAAAAGTGTTTCTCGCATTCGTAGTTTGATTCACAGCAGGGACCGTGCACAATAGATACTGTTTATTGCACCAGCGATGGCTGGTTGCTGGTGGCTGGTTGCTGGTTGCTGGTTGCTGGTGACTGGTGGCTGGTTGCTGGTCACCGGTTGCTGGTGACTGGTGGCTGGTTGCTGGTCACCGGTTGGCTGGTGGCTGGTTGCTGGCTGCTGGTTGCTGGCTGCTGCAGACCGTGCAGTGCAGCGGCGGACACACAGCGACACACTGTCTCCTTCCCTCCCGCCCAGAGACCCCGCCGCCCGCGCCCATCCCCTCCATCCACCCCCCGGGGGTCCCTGCTTGAGAAAATGGGCAACATTCTCCGAGGTGGGGATGGCACTCGCCAGGCTGCCAAGGACGAGGCGGTGGACAGCACATACAGAGGTACGGTTCTCCTCCTCCTCGGCCTCCCCTACAGCTCTCAGAATAAGAGACTAATCTACTTCTGCTCAAATCTGTTCTGTTTCCGTCTGTTTTACCGTCTGTTGACGCGGCACAAGGGTTGCTGCTTTTCAGATAATTCTAACCTCACAAATTGTCTTTGCGGTGACTTTGTGCCGTTGGTGTTCGTCAAGATTAAATAGACACGTTTGAGACGTACTGGAGGTGACATTAAAATGGCCGTTGGAGATGACGCCATAGAAAACCTTTGATTGATGCAGTACATGTATTTCCATGACACTTAAAATGATTAACTTAGCAAATATAAAGTGCTTGTGAAACTTGTTCTGCTCAAATCTTACTCGACCGTCATCGATATACTGTATATACTGTATATACTTTATATACTTTATATATATATATATCGTTGTTTCACTCTCTTTGGACAAATGCACTTGTGTACAAATGTAAGTGGCTTTGTGGACAAACTCGTCCGCTAAATGTAAAAGTAATGGATAACAGCGTCTGCCAAATGCCCTAAATGTAAATGTCAATGTAAAAAGTGTTTCTTGCATTCGTAGTTTGATTCACAGCAGGGACCGTGCACAATAGATACTGTTTATTGCACCAGCGATGGCTGGTTGCTGGTGGCTGGTTGCTGGTTGCTGGTTGCTGGTTGCTGGTTGCTGGTGGCTGGTTGCTGGTTGCTGGTTGCCGGTGGCTGGTTGCTGGTTGCTGGTTGCTGGTCACCGGTTGCTGGTGGCTGGTTGCTGGTCACCGGTGGCTGGTGGCTGGTTGCTGGTTGCTGGTTGCTGGTTGCCGGTTGCTGGTGACTGGTGGCTGGTTGCTTGCTCCGACACAGGGGGGGCCACACAGAACCACCACCACCGCCGTACAGGGAAGGTCTCAGTGCATATCTTTTCACAACAGCGCCTCCTAAAATGTTGAACAAAGCGAGAAGATAAGAACAATAAAACAACATGGAAATCAACAGAATAATAAAACAAAATAATAATAAAACAGATTTACCTCTGTGACACCTCTCTGCTTATTGTTGTGTGTGTGTGTCCGTGTGTGTGTCCGTGTGTGTGTGTCCGTGTGTGTGTGTGTTGCATTGCACCGCCTTTTAACATCCACGTTCATAACCCCCCCACCAGACTCTGCGTTAGAGTCGACTTCCTATTCCGTCACAAAATGTGCAGTCTGAGGAAACCGCACTTTGCGTTCTGAACTCAACTTGAGCCCAAACGTTTTTCTGCTTGACGATGCGAAGACGCCGCTGATGACAGCGACAAGAAGTTGCACAAAAAAAAAGGGAACAGCGGAGCCGGTTGCCCAACGGAGGACCCGACCTTTTTCGGGACGAGACCTCAAGTTTCCCGCACTCCCACGGGTGCAGTTACATGGAATTGACCAAAACACACACACACACAACACACACATAACACACACACAACACACACACACAACACACACATAACACACACATAACACACACACACAGAAGCCTATACCTTGTGCTTCAGGCCGGAACGCGGGGAGGTGTGAGCACCCTGGGGTGACATGGCTGCTTCGCGCGGGTGTGCCGATGGAACGTCCACACAGCGCTGTGAGCACTCATCGACAAACGATGAGCAGCGGCAGCAGCAGGAGGGACGCGGCGGGGACACGCCTCCACTTCCTGTTACTGAAAAGCGGAAGAAAACAATGACTGAATGAGAGCTTTTAATGAAGTCACTTGAGCAGTCGGTCTATATGCGTCGGTACTTTCTTTCCAGCGGGCCCCCCAGGAGAATTGGTGTTATTAGTCCGTGGGTGTCGGAGCGTGCCGTACTTCCTGCACAGTTCCAGTAAAGTGCGTGGTAACGCGTGACGCCATCCGCCGACATGATTGTTTGTTTGGGGAACGACAAGAGAGACGAGACGGGGGGCAGGACGGGGGGCAGGACGCATGGCGGACGGTCCGACGCTCCGCGGCCAACAAACGTTCTCATTTTTGTTACGGATGTCGCTGTTGACAAAAAGCACACACTCACACACACTCACACACACACACATCACAAATGAGTGCGCTGGAGGTCAGGAATGTGAGAGAGCCCAAAAAAAATGTTTACAATATTTGGAATATTTGGAATCTTCCACGCCTACGACTGGCCACGTACGCCGCAGAGTTTCAACAACGTTCAACCGTTTTAAATGTCATAACTCGGCGACTCTTCTTCTTTTTATTTGAACGCATAATCAACAAGTACAAATAAACGTAATATTATAATCGTATCGCCGCCGTCGCGACACAAACGGCGAGTGTTGTATGAATTGGAATCAACTGAAAAGGTTTAAGGTTTAAA
>PIJE02001245.1:102515-108819 GCA_002895965.2 Coryphaenoides rupestris | reverse complement strand
GATATTCAGTAATTATGTATCCTGGACACATGCTTGGTGTCTCTCCGGGTGCCCATGTGTGCGGGGAGTGTGTGTGTGTTGGCCTCACCTGGCCCAGGTAGAGTCTAGGGGGGGCGGGGCTACAGCCTCACCCGGCCCAGGTAGAGTCTGGGCCAAGCGGACGGGTGCGTTGGGAGACACACCTTTTAGCTTCCCGGCACGATGAGCTAACGCTGTTGACGTGCCGCAGTGAAGACGTTGTTATGCTAACGGCATGTCTGTTTATAATGAGTAGCGTCTGGTCGCTGGGCATTTGACCGTTTGCCATTCCGCTCACGACCCCGTGACCCCGAACCCGGGTGACCGCTCTCGGAGAGGTGATATTTTTTGGAAGTCGGACGACGGGGGGGGGAAATCCAATCCTGTGCCGGGCCGCAATTATGCCGGATTTAGCCCGAGTCTTGAAGGACGTGTGGCGCGGCGCGGCGTAGCGTAGCTTAGCGTAGCACAAGCACAAGCACAGCACAGCCATCACGTGGAGACAGAGCGTTTCAACACTCCAGAAGTGGACGTGGACTCTGACTTGCCAAGCAAATGCTGACGTTATAAGTCATCACCGCTTTCCTGTTTCACGACCCAGATTTGAACCATTACCCGTGTCCACAAAGAGCAGTTTCATGAGACCACTTTTTTTTTGTGCCACTTTGGAAACTTTTACTCAAGAGAAATGACTTCGCAGACCGGAATCCCAATCGTCATGAGACCGCCACCTGGGGGGGGGGGCCCGTGAGTCAGGGGCCACGTGTCGTCGTCGTCGTCGTCGTCCAACAGTAATGGACCGAACAAATAAATAAGGCCGAGTCCCCTCGAGAGAAAAAGAGAACATTTCGGACTCATAAAGCTCTTTATCGTTTACTAGTAAACAGACAGTCAACACTTTTTCCCGCCTCCCAGACGGAGCTAAAGCGCTAACGATCGATGACGGCATGGCGGCGCGCGGCGAAGCGCTAAGGACCGCGTTTTCCGTAAACGATAACGACCGTTATGGGCGCCTTTTTAATGGGGTGGGGGGGGGGGGGCGATGGACGGACTAGATACTGTATGCAGCCCTGCAATGAGGGGAAAGTCACTCGCTGTGTACTACATGATTACCGTAGGGATGGAGGGAGAGAGAGAGAGAGAGAGAGAGAGAGCGACCGGGGGCCACCTGTATATCCCTACCTACCTACACACACACACACACACACACACACACACACACACACACACACACACACACACGCACACACACACACACACACACACGTAAACGTAATTCCTCATCCGTCAAACTACCATCCTCTCCACACACGGTGGGAATAATACCAGCCATAGTACCAGCGGTAACTATGGGTTACCGCGTGCCAGACGTGCGCCCCAGAGCCTAAAGTCCGTATAATGACCACCGAGTGACCGCTGAGCGAGCGCCGGGCTGGACTGGGCTGGACTGGGCTGGACTGGACTGGTCCCCACGGGCCCCTCTGGGAGCCCGCCGGTTTATGAGCACTGCGTCATCGCCTATTACCCGCTCATTACGGCTATTTTGCACGATGTGTGTTTACGCGGCGCACCTGTGAAAGTTTAACTCCTCCACCTCCACCCTCCTCCCACCTGCAACGTACACAACTTCACCACCTCCACCTTCACCTCCTCCCACCTCACAACCTCCACCACCTCCAACCTCCTCCCACCTCACAACCTCCACCACCTCCAACCTCCTCCCACCTCCAACCTCCACCACCTCCCACCTCCTCCCACCTCACAACCTCCACCACCTCCAACCTCCTCCCACCTCACAACCTCCACCACCTCCAACCTCCTCCCACCTCACAACCTCCACCACCTCCAACCTCCTCCCACCTCACAACCTCCACCACCTTCAACCTCTTCCCACCTCACAACCCCACCACCTCCAACCTCCACCACCTCCAACTCCTCCACCTCACCACCTCCACCTCACCACCTCCAACTCCACCCCCACCACCTCCAACCTCCACCACCTCCAACCTCCACCACCTCCAACTCCACCACCTCCAACCTCCACCACCTCCAACCCCACCACCATTATTGACTCAACAGATAGATAGGTAGATAATGGATATTTGGTTAAACATAGGCTTTGGCCAAAGGAATTAGTGAACACGCAGCCAACCCCACTCGTCTACATCACACATAAAGGTCTCTCTCTCTCTCTCTCTCTCTCTCTCTCTCTGTCTCTCTCTCTCTCTCTCTGTCTCTCTCTCTCTCTCTCTCTCTCTCTCTCTCTCTCTCTCAGGCCTCCGCCAGCCAGTGGAGTCCACTACTGCAGCGTCGTCAACCATTCATCTTCTCGGACGTCTTGGCATATTCCAGGGAGATGTCTGACTTTATTACTTTTCGGAGAAATGTTACCGGACTGGATTTACTCTGGGAGTCTTGTGTGTTTCCTTTTTTTTTCCTTTCCGTTGCCAAACCTTACACAGCTACACAGCTACACAGCTACACGACCCACTGGTGCTGTTAGATGTGATGATTCTGACACCAAAAAAGAGAAAACTAACACACACACACACACACACACACACACACACACACACACACACACTCGCCGTGTATTGAGGTCAGAGGTGCCGGCATTTGCTGCTAAATGTATAATGTTTAAATGACTATGTACTGTACATTGTACTGGGCACATACTGTACCACTTGCATTTACTTGTGCCATAGCTCCCGGATGAATGGAATTTCAGACATAAATAAATGTACACCCCACTGTGATGTGTACAGTATCGAGGTTGGTACAGATATGCACTGTGAATGCCCGTGATCCCATTGGAAAAAACGTCTTGGAAAATTGGAAAATATGCCTCAGACTGGGAGTTGATAAGGGGGGGGCGTCTCGGGACAGGAATGGAGATGATTCCTGGTCTCTCTCTCTCTCTCTCGTCTCTTCTCTCGTCTCTCTCTTCTCTCTCTCTCCTCTCTCTCTCTCTCTTCTCTCTCTCCCGCTCAGCTTTTCCTTTCAATTCCTCATTTCCCTTCAATCCCCATATTTAGAAATACAGTCCGTGCCCCCGTTCCAAACGTGACCCCTTCGAGACGGACCAGACTTGACCCCGCTCCACAAATGCACTTAACCTCCCTGGGGTTCCCAGCAATACACCCGCCCGCCAGCCCGCCAGCCAGCCACGCCAGCCAGCCAGCCAGCCAGCCAGCCAGCCAGCCAGCCAGCGCGTGCCCGTTCCCTGCCTGCTCAGAACCCGTGGGAATCAAACCCTTAACCCCCTGCCAGTGGTTCGTCATCCTCGACCGCTTGATTTAGACGGGACCACCGTCTTCGAGTTGCTCTCGCCTCGTGGTGTTGATGATTTATTTCGCTGTCTTATGAGATGTGTCCGTCCACGTATTCCAAAACACACAGTACATTCACTTTTGGCGACTGATTGCTTCCGCGCAAAGAGGGCACTTTTTGCTATCCTGCCACTCCTGACAAATTATGAGATTAAACGATGAAATTATGAGTCGAGCACCTCCAGCCAATCCTCCAAAACACTGGCGGAGCGAAGATTTTGCGATATCGCGTTAATAAAACTGTCAGCGAGACGAGCTATCCTGACACCTCCAACCTGACGCGTCCATCACGCTAGCCCTACTCCCCTGCCGCGTCTATTTATCCTGGAGCCAGGATACAAGATTATCGGAATACGCCAAAAGGGAAACGCAATATGAATAAGAGACGCCAAATCCACGTTCAAAATGTTCCAGACCACCCTGGATTCCCGCGGACGCCCGTCACTTGCAGGCGTAGCTCAGTTCAGTTCCCCGTTTCCGTTCTCCTCGCCACGAAGCGCAAATCCAGAGTTCACTCGTACCTGGACTCCTGGCGCCGACCGCCCAATTAAACGGCGATTTCCGTGTTTCCATTTTCATAGGAAAGTTCTACTTTGCGCCGAGAATATCGGCCCGAGTATACGAGTTGGAACTCACGGCTTCTGTTCAAAAAAGGTGCTTAAAAAAGGCAGCACTAAAATGTCATTTCTTATGTAATACATTATAAATTTAGTTGCAGCCGTAGCTTCAGCTACTAGCATAAACATTGACGTTGTCCGATGGGGAAAGAAGCGGAGGAAAGAAACAGGAAACAGATGCGCGCCGTCTAATGTGAGATAGCCGCGGTATATATTTGTCACTGCCGTGAGTCAGCGAAAAACAGACTAAAAACCTTCGTCACTTATCAACACACTCATCACTTATTCCTTCATCCAACTCATGCATTTCGCGACCTCAAAACCTTTCCGGTGAACGTGCATTTTCCGTCTCCACGGTACACGGAACACGCCGTTGCGTTCCGTGATGGGGTGATACCTGTATGTATGTATGATACTGTATATATATATATATATATATATATATATATGCGCTCTCCCGCCCCCCACTGTTATAATAAAGTAGTCAGCAAGTGGACACTTGGCATATGATAGTCCACCCATGTTCTACATGCTTCACATTCCTGCCTGACGTTTCTGGACTCACTCCGGAATTCACCTTGTCGTCCGCGTCGAAGGTTCCCAGCCTTCAGTGACCGCCGTCGGTTCGTACCAAACGCTGTCAAAACCCCCCCCCCCCCCCCCCCCCCCCCCGCCCGCACCCCCTAACATTACTCATAATGTTCTGATCCGAATCGTATGACCAGGATGCACCCCGGCCGTAACAAATCTGTTCCTCGTTTGAGGACATAAAAGAGAAGAGCAGCGAGGAAGGAAGAAAGAAAGAACCGTGATCGATCAAAAGAAGTCGCCGCTGACTCTCTGGAACAATTTAATTTCACTTTCAACAGTGGAAGAAGTGATGAGTTAGAAAGCGCAACAGGAATCTGTCGACGGCCACGCGGAGCACGGTGGCGGTTCGCGTGGACGGCGGATTGATTCATGGACACGTGACTCACGAAGCCGTGTTAGGACTCGGTACCCTGCGGTGTGCGTCTGTTTTAAAGCGTCTGCCTATGGGCCTTTTTTGCACCACCCCCCCCCCCCACCCACCACCCTCAGAGCACTATTTTTAATGTATATCTATCTATATATATATAGATAGATATATATACTTAACTCACATACAGTCAATGACTTGGACAGGAGTGTTTAAATACCAGTGAGGGGTAGTTACAGCTCTGCTCCCTGTGGACTTGTTTTTTTTGGGTTTTGTTTTTTTTTATCACATAAACGATCCAGAGGTTTCAAAATCTGGTTTTGGTTTCTGCAGGATCTTCAAGGAATGACCTCAGCGGGGCTCAATAATAACCAACCTCTTTTATAAGCTCCCCGTAGGCCCGTCGTAGTCCTCCTGACAGACGCCGCGCCTCCCAAGATCCCACTTTGGAAAAATGTCTGCCTGGGACTGGGGAGGTCAGAGTTGATAAGGGGGGGGGGGGTTGGAGGCGTCTAGGGACAGAGAATGGAATGATCCCGTCTCTCCTTCTCGGCTGCTTGTCTCGATTCCTCATATCCACCCCCTCAATCATCCGATCGTACCAAATATGGTGTTTGGTTTTCCCAGTGGGAATCAAGCGTCTAACCCCCTGGCAGTCATCCATACGTCCTCGACCCAACTCGGGGAGCATCGCCTTCCAGTCGCTCTTTTTTTGCCACGCGGTGTCGGCCATTTATTCACTTCAGTCGTACAAAACGTATCCCGAACCGCCAATCGCAGTGCGGAAGCTCTCGGCTATCCCGTCGCTGACGACAAATTAACCCGAACCCTAACCCTGCGGAAAACACCGGCAGGACTCTCAGGAATTTTGTTGAGTAATCGTCGCGCTAACCCCGACCCCGCTGCGTATCCATCCGTCACGCTGGGCCTCACGCTACCTCTCCGAGCCCAACATCGCCCGGCGAATTGGAAAACTGTTCGAAGGACGTGTCAGAAGCGACCCCTCAAGGCTTTGCTCCTTGAGAAAGAGATAGCGACCAAGGAGTGAGATAAGGCCCTCTTCCTGAGACGGGAGCATTCCTGCACGGGGTTGGGTCTCATCCACGCATCCACGAGACACGACAGCCTCGCGTCTGCACCGCGCTATACGAGCCGTCCGTTCATCCCTCCGGTTTGGTCGTGACGCTCCGCAAACAACTTTGTTTTTTCCGTTTTCTCTCTCCGACGGCCTCGGCGCAAACTTGGATTCGTTCCCCGGCGATAAACGGCCGCGGTGGCGTCCATTTTTGTTTTTTGTATTTACATGGTTGAAATAATATCAGGGTTAGCGTTTGGTTTGCAGCGAGGCGGCTGCCGACGCGAAATTAAGGCAATTTCATTTA
>PIJE02001245.1:60015-100015 GCA_002895965.2 Coryphaenoides rupestris | reverse complement strand
TCTTACATAATAGTACCTTTAATAAGGGGGGTGGGGGGTGGGGTTCATCGTGACCAGAAGTCTCCATCATGGAAAGTGAGCTCGGAGCTCGGAGATGGTCACGCCGATGGTCCACCAAGACTAGACTAGCGTTGTCCCTGTGGTGGAGTCATTCCCACAGAACAAAACCTCCGAGCTCTGCCTTTCAAATAGTCTGTGACTGACACAAAACAATCCGAAGTCTGAGGCCACGATGCAAACTCTCCAGGAAAACATATTTCGTCGCGGACTTTCCTTTCCCCGTGCAAATATGAGACGTCTCTCAGTCGACATCACCGTCATCGGATCGAGCAAAGCGTCACTTTTCGCGTAAACACACACTTACTGTACATCAACTCAACAACAACTCCGATGTTTGGGATCAGCCCAAATGTTTCCGCATAATGTAGTCTAGAACGGTCCACCATATTTCACCGTTGGGGTCGAGTTCCAATTTCAGAAAACCTCGCGATCACAACTTGGCGCCCGGGCGGAACGCAGCTTCGCGGGGGACGATCCGAGGCCGGCCCCCGTTGTACGCGGGGCGCCGCCTCGTCGTTTCGGCGACCGTTGTGCCTCGCAGCAAACCGACAGCAGATGTGGACGTGGATGGAATGAAGTGCGTTATTTCCAGCCCCAAAAAAAAAAGGTTGTCTTTCTTCCCCCTGCATGTTCCGGATGCCTAATAGCGCGTCGATTGGGAAGGGCAGCGCACCTCTCGTTGCACGGTTGCGGTTCCTCGTCCGGCGGGGATTTGAAACGAGAGACGGGGCTGAAGCGTAAGCGGTCACGCTAGCGTAGCCTAGAGCCTAGGGGTGGGTCGGGGCGGGAAAGGGATTTATGAAATCGACGCCTGATAAGATCAGGACCGTCTCGCTGGGACGAAGCGAGGTCTCCCCTCCCGAGGAAAAGAGAATAGACAGGGGCTCAGACGTGGGGAATATGACACCCTTCCCTTTCATGCCAATACACTTAGAGACCCTGTGGCTTTTTTTTTTTTATGTTGATTATAATGCTAAAGAGAGGCTGACACATCGGATTGTAAACCCCCGGACCCTGTCTATGGTGATTCCATTCTGGATTTGGTTTGTCCAAGCCCACTTTCTTCCACATGTTCCCCCTCGCTGACGGCGGCGTGTGGTGTGTGTTGTGTTGTTGTGTGTGCGTGTGTGTGTCAGATAGATTAAAGATGAATTCCCGGTGGTTGAGTTCGTCGGCCAACGTGTCACCGGGCCTTGGAGCGGTGACATCACTGTCAAATTAAAGTCCATCTGCGCACCAGGCCAACCGAAACGCGGCGTGGCGCTGTGCCCTCCTCTTCCTCCTCCTCCTCCTCCTCCTCCTGCTCCTCGTGGAAAACATTTGTCCAGAGGGATCATTTGACCTTTTCATCACCATCACCATCATCATCATCATCACCGTCATTTTCTTAAAACACCAGGCAGCCACTTTGATGCCGTTTTGCATCTTACAGGTCCTCTTCTCCTCAATTCATGAGGCAACGCCACGGGAGAAGGAAGCCTGGGGGGCCCCCGCTTAGCCGGCTGCCACCGCGACCCGACCCCGGATAAGCGGACGAAAATGGATGGATGGATGGAACGCCACGTTTTCGGTGTATTCGGTGGCAGCCATCATGAGGGATATCTGTAGTCTCTAATAAATATGGTTTGGTGGTGGTGGTGGTGGTGAGGAGAGAGACACGCCTCAACCCACCAACAGGCAGGCAGGCAGGCAGGCCTACCTACATTCAGGACAGACTTCAGTTCCAACTGGAACGCCTGAGCAAAAACAAAAAAAATAAAATCTATCAAAAAAATCTATCAATAAATAAATAAATAAATACATGAATAAATGAAAAAACAAATAAATACATAAATAAATAAATAAATAAGAAAGAAAGAAAGAAAGGAAAAACATTTTGAAAAATACATAAATACATAAACAAATAAACAAATAAATAAATAAACAAATAAACAAATAAACAAATACATAAATAAATAAGAAAGAAAGAAAGAAAGAAAGAAAGAAAGAAAGAAAGAAAGAAAGAAAGAAAGAAAGGAAAGAAAAAAAAAGGAGGAGGAGGAAAAAAAGAAAAGAAAACGGGTGAAAGTGGATCGGAGGGAGAGAGACGGAGCAGCGAGACCTGACGTCAGCGTGGAGGAGCCTTCATATCAGCGACAGGGAGCCGGGGGCCAGGAGCCAGTAGAGGAGCAGACCTACCTACCGGGAGGAGAGGAGACGAGAGGAGAGGAGAGAAGAGAGGAGAGAGGAGAGCAGGAGAGAGGAGAGGAGCAGAGAGGAGAGCAGAGAGGAGAGGAGGTGAGAGGAGAGGAGGTGAGAGGAGCAGAGAGGAGAGGAGCAGAGGAGAGAGGAGAGCAGAGAGGAGGTGAGAGGAGGAGGTGACAGGAGAGGAGGTGAGGGGCTGCAGGATGCACCAGGCTGGCGGCGGGTCGGCGGCTCCACGTGTTGCGCGGCTCCTGAGACGAGGCGGTTGATTTCTTCTGGATTCGATGCATTGTGAGCTCCTGGTCAGTGATGAGGTGGCTCCTGTGGTGGATTCTGTCTGCAGCCCGGGTTCAACAGGTGAGCTGGGGACGGGAGATGTTATATTATATACAGTATATAGTATATATACAGTATACAGTATATATACAGTATACAGTATATACACAGTATACAGTATATACACAGTATACAGTATATATACAGGCTGCAGAAGCTTTGCATGAGCTTTGTATAAATATATAATTTAATTGGAAAATTCTTTCTCAATCTTGGAGAAAGTTGAGAAAAACAAAACTTTAGAACAAGTAACTTTAGAAAAACACACACACACACATGGTGACACGGACGGATTAAAAGATCCCATTGGGACGGTTTCAGCTGATAAATGTTCAAAAGCATGTTATGATGATTTATGTTCTGTTGTGATTGAACATTATTAAGATATTGCGTTTGGGAATTAGAATGATCCGTCTGCAGGACTGAGCCGTTGCATTACTGACACCTTGTGGACGTTTGGGGGAAACGCAGGTATAACTTTTTAAGATAAGATAAGATAAGTTAAGATAAGATAAGATAAGATAAGATAGAATTGTATTATAAGATAGAACTTTATTGATCCCGAAGGAAGTTCTTGTGCCAGGTTGCATGGCAATAGAATAAAACAATAGAGAAATAAACAGGAGAATAATACAAATAATATAACAGATTTGCAAATGTACAGCAAGTCTAAGGTCCTAGTAGAAGTATACAAATATAGGATGATAAAAAGAATATTAAGAATATTGCACATAATGATGACTACGGATCATCATCTGTATGCATATGTTTAAATAAATACATGTATGGGGCTGTAATGCCCTAGTTAGTCGACTCATCACCAAGATAAGACACAACCGCTTTCACTTTTCCTTCTTTAGATCTATTCTATGTGAGTGATGAACAAGTTAGGCATCGTCACACTACTGTCAATTAGTGAATTAGTTTGGCTATATGTGCTTATAATTTTATTTTAATCAATGTTCATCCATTCATCCATCAAGTGTGTGTGTGTGTGTCTGTCTGTCTGTGTGTGTGTGTGTGTGTGTCTGTGTCTGTGTGAGTGAGAGAGAGAGAGAGAGAGAGAGAGAGAGAGAGAGAGAGAGAGTGTGAGAGAGTGATATTAGCTTGTAAACTCAAACTCATAATAAGCTGTGATGAATAAATCTTGTGCCAGCAGAATAAAAACAAACAAAAACAAATAGGATCTGATTTATTTTAATGAGGGCGCGCCACCGCAATGGAAGTTAAAGTAGGCCATACGCTAACGGCCTGCTTATTAACAAAAGGAGAAAGAGAGGAAAGAAAACGAGAAAGATGATAATGAAGAGAGGATATGGAGAGGCTGGTCAACGAGTCCAAATCGTCAATGAGTCCAAATCAATTCAAACAGACAACCGTTTCCACCGTTGGACATCAACACCAGAACCAAACAGAAACACAACAACTGCCCTTTCTGGAGCGCTGTGTGTCCTCTCATAACAAAACTCTTCCCTTCGGAATGCGGGCTTATGTTTGTTTCCCTAAAAAATAAGTGAATCAGAATGATGTAATAGGGTCCATTTTCCCTTTAAAGGGGACTTGGGACTTCTGGACTGTGTTGGTGTTTTTTCCGCCCCCCTGTGTCCACTTGCGGTACCGCACCTGTTCTGAGGCACTGGCAACTCATGTCAGCGTTGTAATGGTGTTGTAAAATAACTTCAATGAGGCGGGGAAAACCAGTTTGTGTTGGCTGAGCTGTGTCTGACTGCTACACGTCTCGTCTAATACTGTACACCACGTCTTTCTTTTTACCGTCTGCTTACGAATCAGTGGGAGGCTGCCAGTGGTTTTATGATGCAGACGTAAAAACCCGGAATTGACACTGGTGTGAGGAGATTATCACCACGGGTTGCGTCCAAAAACACACGCACGCACGCACACACACACACACACACACACACACACACACACACACACACACACACACACACTTGCCAAATTCTCTGATCGCGATTCTCAGATTACATTTCCTCAAAGTATTGCGCAACTAAAGAGCTTTGTGCAATTATTTCTAATACTTGTCTAGTGACCTCCATCCTCCTCTTCCTCCTCTTCTCCTCCTCCTCCCTCCTCCTCCCTCCTCCTCCTCCCTCCTCCTCCTCCCTCCTCCTCCTCCTCCCTCCTCTTCCTCCTCCTCCTCCTCCTCCTCCTCCTCCATCCTCCTCATCCCTTCTCCTCCCTCCTCCCTCCTCCACAGACCTTCTCCCAGAATTCCACCGTCATGCCGCCCGCTGCGGCCGTCGCCGCCACGACGTCGACGTCGATCGCCGTGACGGCGACGGCCCCTCCGACGACAACGCCGGAGGCCTACAACCGCACGCAGTACTGCAAGTGGCCGTGCGCGTGTCCGCCCGCGCCGCCCGCCTGCCCCGTGGGCGTCAGCCTGCTGACGGACGGCTGCGACTGCTGCAAGGCGTGCGCGCGGCAGCCGGGCGAGTCGTGCACCGAGGCGGACACCTGCGACTACCACAAGGGCCTCTACTGCGACTACAGCTCGGGCGCGCCGAGGTACGAACGAGGATTGTGTGCGTGTAAGTGGTCACTCATCGCCCCGCCCCCCCACTCGCCCCCCCCCACCCCTCATTGTCAAAAACATATCTTGATCAATGCTGACTCCCCCATTCACTCCTGCAGTATTCTTCTCAAACATACATTCTAAAACAACTCAACGTTGTCCGCGCTCATGATTGCTTTTAAACCATCGACTGTGTGTGTGTGTGTGTGTGCATGTGTGTGTGTGTGTGTGTGTGTGTGCGCGTGTGTGAATGTGTATGCAACGGCCTGTGCGCGTGTGTATGCATGTGTCTTTGTTGCGTTCGTGCGTTGTGCGCGTTGCCCTCCTTGCCACACCCCCAGACATGGTGGGCACGGGCTGCGAGCACGACGGCGTCATCTACCGCAACGGCCAGAGCTTCCGGCCCAGCTGTAAGTACCAGTGCGTGTGCGTGAACGGCGCCATCGGCTGCGTGCCGCTGTGCACCGAGTCGCAGCCGCCGCGCGTCTGGTGCCAGACGCCCCGGCGGGTCAAGGTGCGCGGCCAGTGCTGCGAGCGGTGGATCTGCGACGAGGGGCCCAGGAGGGGCCGCAAGACGGCGCCCCGGCACGCCGTGGAGGGTAGGTTCTGAAGTCGCTTCTATTAACCCGGCCAACTATGAATGCTTGAAACCTGCTCTATTCTTATCTTTATGTACCACGGTGATATATCGCTGCCTCTCCTTCAACAAATGTACTCATTGTACGTCTCTTTGGATAAAAGCGTCTGTCAAACGCCCCTAAATGTAAATGTAAATGTAAATGTAAATGTCGTCATTGACCATTTAGGGTTGCCAGCGAACACCAATCAAACATTCTGGCGACCCCTGATTGGAGTGAGTGGGAGTGGCTTGCGCAAGACAGCGAGAGCCCCGCCCCTAAATGAAAACAAAAACATTCCACATTTTTCCAATTTCGATCGAGGGCGTGGGGCCTCGATGCATTGTGGGAGATCGGGCTTCCTACAGCACCCTAGGGTGGGGTGGGGTGGGGTGCGGGGTGGGGTGGGGTGGGGTGGGGAGACACGGGGACAGACGGCCTGGACAACACTGGAGAACATTAACACATTAACACATTAACACACAAACAACACTGGAGCATATAAACACCATCACATATTAAAAGCGTGTCGCTGGTCATCTATTAACGCAGTCGTACACTGAAACACGTTAACGTCTGGCGGTTGATTGACTTTCTGTCGTTGTTTCTGTCATTTGTCAAACTCAGACGGACACACGGACGGCTTTTGTCACATTGCTTTGCTGACGACGTGAATATATTTAATTTAATTGAATTTTTCATTTATTCCTCTCGTGATCACGTACAACTTCAGAAAATACACCAAAAAAAATAAAAGATTCACAATCGAAACACGTCTCTATTGGTGCGTTTCCGAATGACCGAAAAGGAGCTGGGAGAAGAAAAGTCTCGTTAAGAAATAAACAACAGAAGAGATGGTCCGTCGATTATAGTCACTTAACAACCAGTACAGCAACATGAGAAAAGGAAGAATCAAAAGCCAAACACAATAATTTACCATCAACTAAGCTAACAGATTGCCTGACACTTCATATAATCACATTTTTCTTTCTTTATACATTTCCATGAACTGAAAGATATTTAAACAACCACTTGAAGCATTCTGTAGACTAGAGAATTCCACAGTTTGACAACGACTGAAGGACACGTCCACGCATTACTGATGCTTCAAATGAAATTTCCTTCTGTGGTTCATCTTGGTAAACAAGACGTTGGATCGTCATTTCCCAACTGAAACTAATCCCCCGCAAAAAATAATTCAGCAGTCCTTGAAAAAGTCTGGCTTTTTGCACACCCTGGGGTTGGCCGGTCCGGAAGGAATACGAGGTCCAGGTGTGTACTGCATAGTGTGTGTGTAGTGTGTGTGTAGTGTGTGTATAGTGTGTGTGTGTAGTGTGTGTGTGTGTGCGCGTGTGTGTGTCTCTGTAAAAAAAGAACGTCAGAATCCCTTCCTGTGGAAGGCGTCGCGTGGGCCCGGCCGGCTTATCTCCGGCGTATCAGTGCAGCTGTGGAGGCGAAGTCGCGAGCGGAGGCAGGGAACGCCGATGTTCTGAGCACGGGCGGCGGGGTTTCCTCCGAGGCAGGACTCGACCTGCCAGACCAAAACAAACAGGCCGGAGTCAGATAAACAAGAAGAGAGTCAGATTCAGAGTCCAGGAGTCCAGAGTCCAGCAGTGCCGTCGTTTGCGTCTCGTGTTAAACTATTATGAATGTGTAATGAAGTAGATCACGTTCTTTTTTTTATTAAAATCTAAGCCGCAATTATCAGTGGCATGCAATGACTAAAATTATTATTCTCTCTCTCTCTTCCTCCTCTCTCCTTCTCTTCCTCTCTCCTCTCTCTTCTCTCTCTCTCTCTCTCTCTCTCTCTCTTCTCTCTCTTCCTCTCTCTCCTCTCTCTCTCTCCTCTTTCTCTCTCTCTCTCTCTCCCTTCCTCTCTTTCTCTCTCTCTCTCTCCCTCCTCTCTCTCCCTCTCTGGCTCTTTCTCTCTCTCTCTCTCTCTCTCTCTCTCTCTCTCTCTCTCTCTCTCTCTCTCTCTCTCTCTCTCTCCCTTCCTCTCTGGCTCCCTCTCTGGCTCCCTCTCTATCTCTCTCTCTCTCTTTTTCTTCTCTCTCTCTCTCCTCTCTCTCTCTCTCTCTCCTCTCTCTCTCTCTCTCTCTCTTCCTCCCTCTCTTCTCTCTCTCTCTCTCTCTCTCTCCCCCACCCCCCCCTCCACCCCCCCCCTCCCCCGCAGTTCCCCCCGCGGAGATCATGAGCTGGCATCGGAACTGCGTCACCCAGACGACCCCCTGGAGCGCCTGCTCCCGGACGTGCGGCCGCGGTCTGTCGCTGCGCGTGTCCAACGCCAACGACCGCTGTGAGCTGGTCAAGGAGTCTCGCCTGTGCAACCTGAGGCCCTGCGAGGTGGACATCGCCAAGCACATAAAGGTGGGGCTGTCCTACTAGCTGTGACTCATTGTCAGAGTCATGACGATGTCGGTCATCGCCACACACTCATAGATGGACACTAACACCGAAGCCCCGCCTCCTCCTCTGCTCTCCTCTCTCTCTCTCTCCGCTCAGCCGGGCAAGAAGTGTCTGAACGTGTACCGCGAGGAGCGGCCGCTCAACTTCACCATCTCGGGCTGCGTGAGCGCCAGGTCGTACCGGCCCAAGTACTGCGGCGTGTGCACGGACGAGCGCTGCTGCATCCCGTACAAGTCGCGCACCATCGACGTGGAGTTCCGCTGCCCCAACGGCGCCGGCATGACGTGGCAGGTCATGTGGGTGCAGGCGTGCTTCTGCAACCTCAGCTGCCGCAACCCCAACGACATCTTCGTCGACCTGGAGGACCACTACGGGGGTCACCCGGAGGTCGTGAACTAACTGACTGACCGACCGACTGATTGACTGACTGGACTGACGAACGGCGCGGCTGCTTAAGAATTTATTAAGACCACACACACACACACACACACACACACACACACACACACACATACACATACACACACACACATACACATACACACACACACACACACACACACACATACACACACACACACACACACACATACACATACACATACACACACACACACATACACATACACATACACACACACACACACACACACACACACACACACACAGACACACACACACACACACACACGTTTTTTAATTTGTTTTTTTCTAACAAAACAGCGTAGTTTTTTTTAAGGGTAATAATGTATTTTCCCATTTTATTGCTTTTGCTTTCACATTTTGTTCAGGGAAAGTTCTCTAGCAATCATTTATATATTTAATATAATATATGTTTTTGTATAAGTGTATAGTTTTTTTCCCATTGGGAAATGTAAATATGAAATATACACATTTCTAGAAGGGATTTTTTTAACGCATATGAAAAAAAAAGAAAAAAAAAGATTTTATGACAATTTTTGGAGGGGGAAATTGTTCGGCTAAAGACAATCGCCCGTTAACGACTGTGTGACGTTTGAAATAGTTAATTTATTAATATAAATCGCATATGACATTAATAAGAAACATATCTTATGATTCAGTTGTTCCTTCAGTAGACGTACCGACGTATCACACGTGATCAGGTTTGATCACGTGTTAGTTTACACGTCTTTATAACAGACGACGTCGATGTAAAAATGCATGTTAACGCCGGAAGGAACAGCGGCTGGCAATTAACGGGGACACAAGTGCTGTAAAATAATCAGAAGACATAATGAAGCCACACAGGAAGAACACACAATCGGCAATAAACCACCACAGACACAGCGGGGGGGTGAGTTACACAAAAAAAAAATGTTTTATTGTCATTTTTGTAATAAATACAAACCGTTAAGAACGCTTCTCTACAGCATTAGGGCAGTCGTGCGTGTTTACCAAGCCGTGTACATGTTCTACCAGCAAGACCTTTACGTCGTGCGAGTGTAACGGGGGGAACAGAGAGAGAGAGAGAGAGAGAGAGAGAGAGAGAGAGAGAGAGAGATGGGGGCGAGGCCTTCCGGAAGTGTCTACGCCGCACGGCCATCCTCTGGACCGACCGACCGACCGACCGACCGACCGACCGACCCCCGTGACCCCGTCTCATCGTCCGCAAAACACAAAACATGTCAGAATAAAAAGTAAGCGACATCGTGGCACATCTGTGTTCCTTTGTGCTTGATCTGCATAGAAATCATCATAAGAATAAAAAGAAAAACCCCCAACGATGAGACCGATGAACCGATTCCCGATCAGTTAATAATAAAAAGCATCGCAAACGCACGACGTTTTTTTTTTAGTATGTGCCTGTTTTTTGACATTTGTTTTGAATATTTTTTTTTTCTCTACATACACACGCAAAGCATTTGCATTGATTCAGGTGGGGAACGTTCCGACAAACGTTCTACAAATTAAGTCATGAAACAAACAAACAAAAAAAATAAGTCACAACCAAACGTCAACCATTTGATTTTCGGAATGTCAATGCAGTATTTCGGGTTAATTTCCGCACGTCTCCTCGAGTGTTGTTAACGTGGAGAAGGTGTGTATGTTCAAAAAAAACAAAATGGACGTAATATCCCCAACACACACAGGAGTCATTAGAAGAGTATTACGTACTTTATATATACTGTATATACACGCCATGTACTTCGATCTGGTCCCTTACATTTTCCAAGACGTCAAGTAAATCTGTGAATAATTATTATTTTTCACGTGTCACCTCATCCTCTCTCTCTCTCTCTCTCTCTCTCTCTCTCTCTCCACATGTCTACAACAACAACAACTTCGGCTCCTCCTACATGCGAGCAAAAAACGCAAAAAATGCACAAAACATGCAACTTAAAGAGGAAATGATCACATGACTGCAGCGAGAAAAGAAAATGAAACATTCAAAACTCATTTACAATCAAGATACGGGTATATTTCAAAAAGCCGGGTTGAGGGGGTGAGGGGTGAGGGGTCGGGGGTCGGGGGAGGGCCTGGTTACGTGTGGCTGAACACTACGGACCATTTAAGTGAGGTAAAAACATGTGGGAAATTATTGACATTTGATATTAAAAGATGAATCGAGCGAGTTATGTGTACAAGCTTGGTGTACTCACAGAGAGACAAGGAAAGAAAAGAAAAACAGGTTGTTCCTATGCTGCGCCGTCCCTAACTACGCACGGAGCCGAGACGAAGAACCGTATGTATTTTGGGGGGAAAATAACGTTTTTTTTCGGGAAGAACAATTCAGGCGTGATGTTGGACACGCCCTCGAATCTCTCATCACAAGACTTAAGTCTGCGATTTGAGGGGGGATTGGAAATACGGTACAAATCGCACACAAACGGTATCTGTGCGTCGTTTTTGTGGTGGTGGTTTATTCTTAAAGAGACAGTGTCCCTCTGCCCTTTGTCACGTGTGTGTGTGTGCGTGTGTGCGTGTTGTCGTTCCCCGTTTTTAACAAGATAGGCGGCGGCGCAGCAAGGCCAAAGTTGCGGCTGTACAGGTCTACTACGGTCGTCTTCGTCCGCGACTACGCCGCCGCCGCCGCCGCCGGCGCGCGCGGGCTGCGGGCGCGGGGCTACGGCTCGCGGGCTAAGCCTAGCAGGACACTTCGGTGGACTTGTGCGCGACTTGGTCCGCCGCGCCGCCGGAGGTGTCCATGGTGTCCACGTGGGAGCGCTGCTGCTGTCCGCGCTGCTGCTGCTGCTGCTGCTGCTGCTGCTGGAGCTGCTGCAGCTGCTGCTCGGCCGTGTGGCTGCGCGGCCGGTTGCCGTCGTTGGTGTGCGAGCGCGAGCGGCTGCCCTCGAAGGACGTGACGCTGGAGCCCGACGCCGTTCGCGAGCGGACCAGTCGCGTCATGCTGGCCGACGGCACTGGCGGAGCAGGGGGGGGGGGGGGGGGGGGGAGAGAGAGCGTAGCGGTTAGCGACCAGGCGTGAGCGTGATCGGCCATCGCACGCCGTTTCACAATTGCCATGTGACGACCGTCTAGTGACATCACAAGTGGGAATGTACCACCTAGATGTATGATGATTAGATTGGTCCACCAGCCTACCCAGTGGACTGTACTGTACCGACAGGTAAACTGATCCAGTCTCACACTCTCACCGGGTGGCATCTTATCTTATAACATGTCCCCTTTAAATATCCAAGTTTTTGGGGGGTTTGACATTACTGTGTGTGTGTGTGTGTGTGTGTGTGTGTGTGTGTGAGCTACATCTTTCCTCGATTTGTCCACAGAGGGAATTCATAATTCAGTTATTCACCAAATGGGTTCTGAGAAAAAAGGGTGAATTTCTTCATCTTTCCACTAGACGTCACCAAATCCAACACTTTTTCCGCGTGGACGCAAAAATAATGAATGTGGCGCCAACATGAATGTATGGGCCGACATATATTATTATTATTATTATTATTATTATTATTATTATTATTATTATTATTATTATTATGTCTGGGATTTGGATTTCGTTTAGGTCTGTTCTGTGAGTGTACTTACTGTATCCCATGCCCTGAATGAAGTACTTGAACGCCTCTGTCAGTTTAGCGGGCTACGATGGGAGAGAGAGAGAGAGAGAGAGAGAGAGAGAGAGAGAGACAATGAGATGAGAGCTAATCTTTCCCCCTATTTCCCGCTGTAACATTTGACGATTACATGTGTTTACACAAACACCACAGGGCTTTGTATCCTCACACACACACACACACACACACACACACACACACACACACACACACACACACACACACCCAGGGAACCATGGCAGCTGCGGTGAACAGGTGTTGTTGGATTATAAACCTGCACACTGAGGTCTCCCTGACACGCAGCGATAATGCTCTTACAGTCTTACAGGACAGTCTTGGCTGCACACACACACACACGCACGCACACACACACACACACACACAACGCGCGCACACACACACACACACACACACACGGACACACGCGCGGCTCTCCACCCTGACCCCGTTAGCCAATTAGCTGACCCCACTGTCGGGTGCAATGACTTTATCTCCACTGCACGCACACACACACACACACACACACACACACACACACACACACACACACACACACACACACACACACACACACAGACACACACACATATTAACAGAGACAGAGACGGAGGGATAGAGAGAAATAGAGAGACAGAAATCGATAGAGATATAGAGAGACAAATAGAGAGAGACAGAAATCGATAGAGATATAAAGAGACAAATAGAGGAGAAGAAAGAGAGAGAGAGAGAGAGAGAGAAGGACACACAGAGAGAGAGAGAGAGAGAGAGAGAGAGAGAGACACACACACCTGGTCGACCATGGGCAAGCCTCCGCAATCAGCCATCTGTGGAGACATTGGGAAACCGAGCAAGGAGAAAAGAGGTCATTGGCACTTAGCGCGTTAGCTCCTGCTGCCCATTTGCACAGCAATAGCTACATTACCTCCCCCCCACCCCCCCCCCCACCACCACCACCACCACCCACCACCACCGCCAAGCTAACTGGACCCAATCGGGCCCCTTAATAATTAGCCACGGGAAAAACACGGAAGGTAGCTTTAATGGCCCTCCCATCGATTGGTTACACAGTCAGTCGTTAAACTGTAAGTCATTCGGAACAACAAGAAAAAGAAAAAAAACAGTCAGTAAGTAGGTCAGCCGTGGCCCTCGGAGGCCCCGTACGTGCACGCTCGCTTGCTCGCGGGGCCCCGTACGTGCACGCTCGCTCGCTCGTGGGGCCCCCTACGTGCACGCTCGCGCGCGGGGCCCCCTACGTGCACGCTCGCTCGCGGGGCCCCGTACGTGCACGCTCGCGGGGCCCCCTACGTGCACGCTCGCGGGGCCCCCTACGTGCACGCTCGCGGGGCCCCCTACGTGCACGCTCGCTCGCGGGGCCCCCTACGTGCACGCTCGCGGCGGGGCCCCCTACGTGCACGCGCGCGGCGGGGCCCCCTACGTGCACGCGCGCGGCGGGGCCCCGTACGTGCACGCTCGCTCGCGGCGGGGCCTGGTCTGGCCTCTGGTTAATGTGTCACCAGGTATATGCTGAGCCGCACGCAATCTTATCAGCACACGCCTCGCCGCCAAGGCTATTAATAAGAGAACACGCCGCGGGTGAGGGAGGGGAGGGGCGGAGGGGAGGTGATAGAGAGCTGAGGGGAGGTGATAGAGGGGTGAGGGGAGGTGACGGAGACTGATGAGGGGTGAGGGCAGGTGATAGAGGATTGTGGGTGAGGGAAGGTGATAGAGGGGTAAGAGGTGAGGGAGGTGATAGAGGGGTGAGGGAAGGTGATAGAGGATTGTGGGTGAGGGAAGGTGATAGAGGGGTGAGGGGAGGTGATAGAGGGGTGAGGGGAGGTGATAGAGGGGTGAGGGAAGGTGATAGAGGATTGTGGGTGAGGGAAGGTGATAGAGGGGTGAGGGAAGGTGATAGAGGGGTGAGGGGAGGTGATAGAGGGGTGAGGGGAGGTGATAGAGGGGTGAGGGGAGGTGAAGTCGTTCACCTTAAGCAGAGTGGTCCTCGTCGGGTCCAGCTTGGTGTTGCAGTCAACCTGAGGGTGCAAAGAGACGGTCTCTGTTAAGTACGGCGTCTGGGAGGTGTAAATGTAATTGTACACGATTAAAATATTCACTGTACACGCACACACACACACACACACACACACACACACACACACACACACACACACACACACACACACACACACACACACACACACACACACACACACACACACACACACCACACACACACACACCACACACTCGAAATATCATTACATCCGGGTACTTTTACTACTTTACCGTTTTTGTCTACTAAGTGGGAATATAATTTACATACACCATCCTACTCTTGCCTATGACTCAGTATACTGGTGTGGAGATTCAGACGGAGCCATTCACAGGCGCATGTGATTTGATGCCCAACCTTATGTCCTCTGATGGGAAACCTCCCCCAAATCCAAGAGAAGACACCTTGAGAAGGAACACAGAAAACAACAGAGTACGGAACTGTAGTCATAGTGACAGAATTACAATGATTTGATAGACTGTGTGTGTGTGTGTGTGTGTGTGTGTGTGTGTGTGTGTGTGTGTGTGTGTGTGTGTGTGTGTGTGTGTGTGTGTGTGTGTGTGTGTGTGTGTGTGCGTGTGTGCTTCTTAGCTCTTCTCTATGGTGTAATTTGGTGTATTTTTCTACAAAAATATTTAGGGTTAGCTTCTCTCCCAAACTGTTTCTATACTGTTTTAACTTTTCTCATGGATAACAATTTTTTTGTAATATTTATCATAATATTTTCAAATATTTCAAAGAGCATTTTCAAATATTGCATTCTGTATAACTGAATACTTAACTTGAAAAAGGTTTGCCTGCTATTGCACAGAAAATCTGCCAGTATGAAGGCCAAATAAAAATAAAATATTTGTAAAAGTACTTCTGGTTCTTCAGCTTCACATGCAGCAAAACTTAACAAGATTACTGAATTAACATTTAATAACTTATTGGTAGTGCAACCAAGATGGAGAGTGGGAGAGGGGGATGAAAAGAGAGAAAAAAAGAATATAGAGAGCGGGGGTTTCAGTCACTTTACCCGGTGTGTGATTAAGGCAGAATCTGGCCGTGACCATAGCAACAGCGGACACAGGTGAGCGTGGTGGTCCATACTAAAGACCTCTTCCCAGGTCTAACAAACGCTGCTTCCATGGAGCAGCGTCTCGTGTACCTTGACAGATACACACGTTAGTTTTGGACAAGATACATGGTGAGGAAACATGAGATGGTATAGCACTGTGCAGTGTTTAGCAGCGGTGGAAACCTTTGTTTCCAAAAATAGGTCCATAAAATCGGTGTTGGTTTCATTTGACAGAATTACTTTGGATCAGCTGTTCAGAGAAGTGTGGAAGACCCTCTGACCAAAACGAGAGGACAGTGGAAACTGAGGATAAAAATGATTTATTTTCTCGGAAACACAATTAAAGTACGATGGGTGAATTGCTATTAATTTATGATCAGGGTCATTACAGAATTATTTATAAACACTTTCATGTGATTAAACCACCTGTTCAAATATTTACCTGTCTAGCTAGCTATTATTGTTTATCGGGTATATGTAGCCAGTGTTGTGCCTGAATGCGTTCATTGAACGATAGTTCATGAACTCGTTCATATTTTGGGCGAACGTGAACTGAACGTACTGTATTACTGCCTGATGAACGTTACTGTGAACGCGTTCATTCTGGTGTCTGTGAACGCACGCTCTCTCAGTTTAACTTCGTTCAATAGGGTGCCAGATTTCTATAGAGAAAACCCGGCTAAAACACACTGTAAACAGGCCTTAATATGTGATAGAGGGGTGAGGGAAGGTGATAGAGGGGTGAGGGGAGGTGATAGAGGGGTGAGGGAAGGTGATAGAGGGGTGAGGGGAGGTGATAGAGGGGTGAGGGGAGGTGATAGAGGGGTGAGGGAAGGTGATAGAGGGGTGAGGGAAGGTGATAGAGGGGTGAGGGAAGGTGATAGAGGGGTGAGGGGAGGTGATAGAGGGGTGAGGGGAGGTGATAGAGGGGTGAGGGGAGGTGAAGTCGTTCACCTTAAGCAGAGTGGTCCTCGTCGGGTCCAGCTTGGTGTTGCAGTCAACCTGAGGGTGCAAAGAGACGGTCTGTTAAGTACGGCGTCTCGGAGGTGTAAATGTAATTGTACACGATTAAAATATTCACTGTACATGTACACGCACACGCACACACACACACACACACACACACACACACACACACACACACACACACACACACACACACACACACACACACACACACACACACACACACACACACACACACACACACACACACACACACACACACACACACACACACACACACACACACACCAAAGCTACCTTGAGGATTTGGGGCGCCTTTTGCACCTTAAAACTGAGACTTAAAAATGAGACCAACCTCGCTAAATGAAGGCAAACACCAATAATACGATGCCACTTAAAAAGCGACATTCTAAATAAAGGGAAACACAACCCGCACTTAAATGCATTCTACAATAACGGGACTGAAGATGAGTAGCTTTGCCACCTTCGGGGGAGGATTAGAGTCACTTGCTCCGTGGCTCTGTTTGGTTTTTTTTTCCCGCCGCCAACTTTGTGTTGTTTCCGTGGGTCTAAAGCGTGCTTAGGCATTACCCTTAAGCGGTTCACCCGGCACGTCTTCCGGCCCTTTAAATAGGTGGACGAGTGACGGCGGGAAAAGCACGTCCGACCCCGCGGGCTTAATACCGGAGCTGAGCACGTCCGCGGGAGACGCAATCGCTAGTTGAACACGTAGTGTGTTGTAACCGCGTGTTTTAACAACCACTTTGGACAGCGTTTTAAAAAAAAACATGTTTTCTCGATTTATACACGAAGCCAAGTCACCCGAGGTTTCAACTCACCACGGCGTCGACGGCGGGAGAGCTGTCTCCCACCACCAGGAGGGACGGGCACCTGGACACACACACACACACACACACACACACAGAGATCGGACGAGAGGACGGATGAGAAAGACGGCAAAAATCGAGAGAGACGAGAAATCACGGGTCACGTGTATGAGCGAGCGAGTTCCAATCGAAGGCGTCGACACTTACTTCAGCGTTCTAGCGGTGATGGGGCTCCCGGGGATGGGCCTCTCGATCTCCAGGTCCCTCCGGCTGCGAGAGAGAGAGAGAGAGGAGAGACGCCGGAGGTTGAGGTTAATTCCAGGCTGGCTGAAGGATGGAGAGAGGTGTGTGTGTGTGTGTGTGTGTGTGTGTTACCTGGTGTAGGACTTGACGAAGTGCTGCAGGTTGTAGTGGTTCATGTCGTTGACGATGTGGTGGCGGTAGGTGCCGATGAGGTCGTGGTTGTTGTGGATCTCCTCCTAGCGTGAAACCAAGTCAATCGAGCACATGAGCGCCACGACCAGTTTACATGAACAACAACAACCTGTCACGTTACATACACACAGGTCAGGTCAGGGTCAGGGTCAGGGTCAGGGGTCAGGGTCAGGGTCAGGTTGTGAGCGTACCGTTCCGAAGAGATGGGAGATTATCATGTTTGGCAAATCGTGGGCCCAGCCTGTGATCTGCAGACAAGTTAAAAGTCAAAGTTAATTTAGCATCCATGGAGCACATATCATATACAGGTATGGTATTATCTGATAACATTACCAACAGTGTGTGTGTGTGTGTGTGTGTGTGCGTGTGTGTGTGTGTGTGTGTGTGTACCTTGTGCGCGGCCCAGTCCATCCATCCCTCGGCGCAGGGGTTGATGTTGATCAGCACCAGGCCCTCCACCATGGTGGGGTAGTCCAGCTGAAAACCACAACACACACACACACACACACACACACACACACACACACGTCACACACACACACACACAATCAATATAATCAACGTAATCAATATACAATCAATGTCTCCTCTCATCCGTGCATCAACAGAGCAAAGAGTCTCCGCCCCCCCCGCCGCTGAGCAAACTGTTGGTTCTTCAACCGATCAGGAATGCTAAGCAGCATTACAGTACAGCAGTAGCAGCAGTAGCACATGAGAGGAGAAGCAACCGGTTATTAGCCAGCTCGGCGGCTAATCCCGGTTTGATTAAAACCCGGTAATGATTAAGCTCGCAGCAGCAGGAGGAGGAGGAGGAGGAGGAGGGACAAAAACACTCACGGCGAATCGGGTCAGAACGTAGGCGCCGGCCCCGATGCCCATGCCAATCACACTCTTCAGCCTGTTGACAAGATAAACAGGCAACAAATACATCAATAAATCAATAAATCAATAAATATACCGATAAGATTGTATTGTTTGTGCCCCCGACCTACCCAAAGTGCTTCAGGACCGCGGGGAGGGTCTCGGAGAGTTGGTCCATCGAGGGGTACTCGTATCTGCAAGACGGCGGTGGGGTTGTGGAAGTCAGTACAGTATCATCACGGAAACTATCAATCAATAAAATCAACTAAAATCAACCGACGGAAATCGGGCTCGAACCGCCTGTCGTTAATTCAACCGATGTCGATGACAGGCTGTTTATGACGGGATTATGAGTCACGTGACCCTTTGTCTCCTGTCTCGCTATCATCTGTGGATCAGGGTTGAGATAGGTGCTGGTGTTAAGGGAGTTCAATGTCCCTCTGTATGGCAGTTCAATGTCCCTCGAGGTGTAGATAGGACACACACACACACACACACACACACACAGCTAGCGAGCTCCTCCATTTATCAAAGTGGGTCAGCAAGGAAGTTGAACTGTAATCTATCTACCTGTCGGGATTAAAGGTCAAAGCGAAAACCTGGCCTAATGTGTTTGTACGTGCGCATGTGTGGTGTCTGTGTGTGTGTGTGTGTGTGTGTGTGTGTGTGTGTACACTTGTGTGTGTGCCTCTGTGTGTGGGACTGTGTGCTTGTGTCTGCACCTCTGTGTAAGTGTGTGTGTCTGCATGCATGTGTGTGTGTGTGCATGCAAGTGTGTGCGTCTCCGTGCTCGTGTGTGTCTGCATGCATGTGTGTGTGTGCATGCAAGTGTGTGCGTCTCCGTGCTCGTGTGTGTCTGCATGCATGTGTGTGTCTGCATGCAAGTGTGTGTCTGCATGCATGTGTGTGTGTGTGTGCGTTCAAGTGTGTGTGCCTGCATGCAAGTGTGTGCCTGCATGCATGTGTGCGTCTGCGTGCATGTGTGTGTCTGCTTGCGTGTGTCTGCATGCATGTGTGTGTCTGTATGCATGTGTGTGGTGTGTGTGTGTCTGCATGCAAGTGTGTGTCTGCATGCATGTGTGTGTCTGCATGCATGTGTGTGTGTGCGTGTGTGTGTGTCTGCATGCAAGTGGTGTGTCTGCATGCATGTGTGTGTGTGCATGCAAGTGTGTGCGTCTGTGTGCTTGTGTGTGTCTGCGTGCAATGTGTGTGTCTGCATGCATGTGTGTGTGTGTCTGTGTGTCTGCATGCACGTGTGCGTCTGCATGCATGCACGTGTGTGTCTGCGTGCAAGTGTGCATCTGCATGCATGTGTGTGCGCCTGCATGCATGCATGTCCTGTGTGTGTCCGCGTGGATGTGTGTGTGTGTGTGTCTGCGTGGATGTGGTGTGTGTGTGTGTGGTGTGTGTGTGTGTGTGTGTCTGCATGGATGTGTGTGTGTGTCTGCATGGATGTGTGTGTGTGTGTGTGTGTGTCTCACCCGGTGGAGAAGGTGTTGGCTCCCTCGTGCTGGCCGGGCGCGTCCACGTGGCACACGGCAAAGTGCAGCATAATCTCCTGCATGTCCTCGTGGCTGAACACCGGGTTCCAGCAGGTCTTGTCTGGGGAGCGGGAGACCCAACAACACACCGTTAGCCTGGTCGTAGCACGTCATTCGTCGCGCTTGTGTGTACGTGTGTGTGTGTGTGTGTGTGTGTGTGTACGTGTGTGTGTGTGCGTGTGGGCGGGGGCGAGGGCGAGGGCGGGGCTTACGGTTCAGTCCGATGTCGTGGAAGGTGAGGATGACGGGCCGGTCGGCCTTGGGAACGCCCTTCATGGAGCAGTGGATTCGTCCGTAGGGCGTCTCCACATCGTGCTCCTGAGGCGGGAAACGGGACACGCAGTGGTCAGCATGGAGGTGTTATAATAATAGTAGGTTTAGCAGTAGTAATAATAATAAGAATTATAATAATATAACAATCATTATAATAATTATAATAATATAACAATCATTATAATAATAATAACAATCATTATAATAATTATAATAATTATCAACAATAATACACATTGTTATCATCATCATAATGATCATGATAATTATTGTTGTTATAATTATGAACAATAATTAGCCAATAAATAAATGAGTACGTAAATAGCAATTATGGTATTTATAGTATTATATTATATTGTATTATTAATATATTCATATAATATATATATAATTATAATGATTTTGCATTACAGTTTTCTAAAGAATCGGGTGGTTTTCTTTCATTTCAAGAAACACATCAAATCTGCATTATGAATCAACGTGAACATTGTTCATACTAAAAGAGTACACAGCGAGTGTGAAGGAAAGGTTTCCTTCCTCCGGTTGAACCACTTCCCAGTTGGTTTTCCACATTAACGGCAACGTGGCCACTGACCCAATCACCCAACAACAGCCATCAACCACACGCTCCACCGCTAAGGCCACAGAGCTAATTATCCTCGCGAACGACTGCTACGGCACACAGGAGAGGCCCCTTATCTGCCCAATTCAACCAGTACCCCCCAGACATACATCAGCCTGTAACCATGGTGCTACCTTGCAACTGTTCGACTGTAAATATACACACACGGTATATTAACACTATTATTATTATATTATTATTATAAAAAGCCTACTCACGGCGACTTCAATCTCGGCCACAATCATTTCGACATCGGAATCCTCCAGAACCATGTCAGCTTATAAGGCTCTATATATGAAAAGGGGCAAGAGATCCGAGCGTCGCTAAGCTCCTGAACGGGGTTTCTGTGCGAGCGCGGTGCCCGTCTGTTCCGGGGAGCTGGGTTTTATACCCCCCACCGCTTAACACTCGGGGCCCCCTAAGCTCCCAGGGACTCCCAGGGTGCTTTGCACAGACCGGTCACAACAAGCTAATTCTAGGAGGAAGAAGAGATCCCTAAATTGGATCAGCCAATGTCAGCCAGAGACAGGTGGGGATGGGTGGGTGGGGGTGGGTGGGGGTGGGTGGTGTACACTGTAGGTAGTAGGATGGGTGGGAGGAGGAGGTGCTAACTTTGGAACGGCGCTCCTGTGACAGGTATGAGCAAGGCTCAGGGAGGAGGGCGTGGTCTAACCCCGCTCCACACACACACACACACACACACCACACCCACACCAGGTGTGATTCAGCAGCAGGAATGCTCTCTCGCTCCGTGGCGGGGGTTGGACCGTGTGTGTGTGTGTGTGTGTGTGTGTGGACGTGTGTGGGTCGGTTACTTTAACAGGGTGCTGTAGGGTGCCACCGTGCTGTCGTTGTATAAGAGGTGAAGTAAAACGGTCAAATATCGACATTGGTCAATTAAAAAAAAGATAAAATTCGAGAAAAAAACGCTTCTTAAAATAAATGAAAGGTTCAACGTCAACGAAACTTCCTCGCGTACGGTCGCCCGCCGTGTCACAAGAGAGTCACTGTTCAGAATGGCCCGGAGTGACGAAGAACTTTGACTAATTTTCAACGTGAATGATTGGATTTTGAGTAGAGACGTGTGTGCAAAATAGAATTTCACTCCTCACACGAGTTGTTGCATCATCGCGCGCGGATGAGGCGCAGCGGCGTTATCCAACGGACTGTTCCAAAGGGGCCACAGCAGGCTTACCGCTGAGTCACCATCAAAACATATTTACTGTTGTTGTTGTTGTTGTTGTTGTTGTTGTTGTTGTTGTTGTTGTTGTTGTTGTTGGGTGAGTGACAGACTCGCTCCGGGTAACCCGAGGAGCCCGCTAGCGATGACCCCCCCCCCCCCCCTCCCCCCCCCCCTCCATCTCACTGTGTACTGTGATCGGGTGCATGAAGTGTCAACAGTGTTATGTTATCAATGCTGTTAATGATGAGGATGATGAGGATGAGGATGATGTATTTGATACATATTTGATCAATGTGGAATTATTTACATTTACAATTTAGGGCATTTGGCGCTTTTATCACTTTTATCGACTTCCAAAGTGTACATGAAGATAGAAATAGAGCTGTGAGGAAGAAAGAAAGAAAGAAAGAAAGAAAGAAAGAAAGGAAAGAAAGAAAGAAAAGAGAGAGACATAGAGAGACCTGAGCAAAAACAAACACCAGTTAGGACTGGTTGTACTCATACCTCATAATCCCACACACAGTAAAAAAAGATCCGTAGGTAAACGGCCCCGCCCCTCTCAATATATGACACACACACACACACACACCACTCTCCTCTGAAACGATAATCCTGTTCAGTCTGACATCGAGGTCAATGAGAGTATACGCGCGCGTGTGTGTGTGTGTGTGTGTGTGTGTGTGTGTGTGTGTGTGTGTGTGTGTGTGTGTGTGTGTGGTGTGTGTGTGTGTGTGTGTGTGTGTGTGTGTGTGTGTGTGTGTGCCTGTACACAATATGGGGGCTATGACACTTTCACAAAAGAAAAATCTACTGACTATCTGCTGACTATCTACTGACTATCTACTGACTATCTGCTGACTATCTACTGACGATCTACTGACGATCTACTGACTATCTACTGACTGGTCATCTCCCGATCATGTGGTGGCCATCTGGTGACCATGTTGTGACCACCTCGGTGGGGGCGTGGACTCGACCCCAAAGTGCTCTCCGAGGTGCTGAGATCGAGCGCTCCGATTGGCTCCGGTGCACAGCGGCAGTCACGTGGCACGGGCCCAACGCAGTAATAGAGTAATCAGTGAACAGTGGGTGTGCGTGTGTGGTGCGTGTGTTGTATGTATGTGTGTGTGTGTGTGTGTCATGTGGCCCGGGAGGGTGGGGGAGGGTGGGGAGGTGTACTTTCATAATGCTCTGGAAAATATGTATACATAGATTTTCTGCATGTGATCCAGTTAGCAGGACGAGAAATACAGACTGTTTTGCCACTGATGATCATTAAAGGCAGACGAAAGGACATGAATACCGACACACCTGACCCAATCGCCTGTTCTCCAGCGACAACAAGAACAAACAACGCGTGTACAACCAATACCACCACTAGAGGGTACCAGGATCCGCCGGATTTTAGACTCGACAAAAATACCAACCATAAAAAAAAACAACTCACGGACTACTATTTTAGCAACGTCTGTTCCAAACATATTTCCTGTGACAGAACGGTTGGCGCGGCGACTCAACGGATAACAAACGGACGTTCTCTGGATACATTGCGGTACGTACCTTGATCATGAGCTGCTGCACGGCCTCTCTCAAGCCCTGAAAAAGGAAGACGGCGATTAAAAATGTGCATGAAATTATGAATACACAACCGACGGCGTTTCAGTACAGCTCGCTTTAAGAGACTTTAAGAGACGGACTGTGTCATTTATTCAATCACAACATTTGGCAGATACAACATTTCAATGATGCTTATGGAGTCTATGTTATGTTTCGGGAATATTAAAGATTGTGTTTTTAGATGATGAAGGGTATATTTGTATTTCATCATCGGTAGGTTCTGTAATGCTTCTCAGTGTCCAACCCCCAGCACAGGTACAGACTGTATCGCGGTTCATTGTGGGTTTTTTGAAATTAATCGTCTCGTACGTTCACACCCCCTCACGCCGCCGCACCCCCCGCCCCCGTGGGTACACGATGAAACACGTAAAAACAAACAAGCCCCGCCCCCTAACTTCCCCCCCCCCGATCCAACACGGTTTTTTTGGAGCGTCGACGGGTTCTTACCGGCAGGTCTCGGTCCACCAGCAGGGGCTTGGACTCAACTACATGGATGTCATCCATTTCAATGAGCTGGGGTAGCCTGGAGAGTAGGAGAGGGAGAGAGAGAGAGAGAGAAAGAGAGAAAGAGAGAGAGAGAGGGTGGGTGGGGGAGAATACCAGTCATACCAGTTAAACACAGTGACGGTTTTCGGGAAATAACGACAACACAGCATTAATAGTCCTTTTTACCCGTTGTGTGACGCCGTGTGAGTGTTGTGTGTGTGTGATTTTGAAATGTGTTGTATTTCACAACATTATTATTTGCTTGAACAGCATGTGTGCAACTGGTTCCATGACTGGTGAGACCCACCCACAAGCCAGACCTCCACACGCACACACAGGCACGCGCGCGCACAACACGCACACACGCACACACAGCACACACGCACACACACACACACACAGAGAGAAAGAAAACAGGAAAGCGAAGAACTGAACAAGACACACAGGTAAACAATGCGAGACAATGGGGGGTCTGTCTTCCTCCGGAGCAGAAGTGGGAGCAGGAAAAGACACAAATAGATTTGCTATTCGCGGAATCAGCAATGATTCACTTTGGGCTGCGAGCGTTTTAATTTAAAACAAGAAAAGGCTCAAGAAAAATGCAAAAATTAAAGTGATTAGCTGTTAGCCACTGGTGTACCGTACTGCACAAACACACACGACCATTGTGAGATGGCTCTTAAAAGTCACAAATAATCTTTATCAGTATGACCGTTGGGACTATATTGATAACGTCAAGGCTCCATTTATCCAGAGCTCAACGGGAGAGACTAACCCACGCCCAGTGAGAGAGAGAGAGAGAGAGAGAGAGAGTGTTGGAAACCAGTCAGATTGTGCTGGGAGTGCATCACGGCCGCTTGGGTTTTTTTTCGCTTGGGCGCAGGCAGCAGGCTTGCAGCTGTGCATGCAAATAGCATCGGCGGGGTTATGAGGGCCCTTTGTTGTGCATCCACACGGATCGACTACTCTCCTCCGGATCGCTCCTCGCTGACGCTGACCGAGACGGACGTCGGCCCGAAACAAACACAACAAACACAACAAACAACACAAACAACACATGGACACGTACAGGAAGCCGGCGACACACCGTGGCTTCAACCAATCCATTCTGCAACTGTCAGAATCTATTCTTCTTCTTCTACTTCTCCTCTGTGGTTTTGTCTGTCCGTCTGTCTGTCTGTCTGTCTGTCTGTCTGTCTGACTGCCGGGCCTGTCTGCGTCTCTCAGTGTCTCTCCCTGTTCCTCTCAAAGGGACGGAACGATGAAACAATGTGATAATTCACCTGATAGGAATGATGCGTGGGCAATATGAACATTCCGATGTGAATTCAAAGTCATGCTCAGGAGCACGGGAACATGGATGACTCACTTAGGACAACATTTGCTTTACTCAAGTTGCATAAATATATATAAATCCTCCGGGTTATATTCTATTCTCTTATTTTTTTTGGGTGGGGGTTAATTTTTTCTCTCCCTGCTCATTCCCAGGCCCACATTTCTGCGTTCAGGATAAAGATAGTGTCTCTGTATCTCCACTCTCGAGAACAAAGAGCCAAGCCAGTCAGACCCACACATTCGTCACACGGTGGTGGAAAGGCGCAAAAAAATATCACACAACAGGTCCGTTTGTCCGGAGCCCTGGCGCCTTCAAAAGCACAGCACAGCACTGCTGCCCACCAACGCAATTCGGACCCTTTTTGCTGATACGGGCCCCCCCGTTTCCAAATTCCAAATTCCAGCACCATTGGGACCCCACACCCACACACACACACACACACACACACCCTAACTATCGGAGAGAGATGCGCCATTAGCCAGCTGGGATATACACCGCGCACGCCTTGTTTGAAAAACATGTCTAAATAAGTTGAAAAAGAAGAAGAAAAAAGAAAACCTAGCCAACGCAGATGTCTATTGAGCGGGGGGCCCTAATCCACGGAGGGACAAAAAACACGACTTCCTGTTTTGCGTTCTGTCCACGAAAGTAGCCGAACCGGAAGACGAGACAAAAAGAGAGGAGGAAGAGGTAAGCCGAGACATGTGGGTCATCATCCGCTGTTAACACCCGACGGCCCTGAGCTTGATCCCTGCAACCACTAAAGCTAATCTCTCACCTGAACAGCGAGACTTAGAAGTTACGCAACGGCGAGAGAGAGAGAGAGAGAGAGAGAGAGAGAGAACGGCTGCGAGTGCCAAGTGATTGCTTCTGCTCGAGTGTATTTAAATACAATGCAATGTATTTGCTCGAGCGGCGGCGGCGGTGGGGGGGGGGGAATAGGAACGCATGAGATCGTCCTCGCTGACGCTGACTGAGACGGACAACACAAACAAAACACAAACACAACAAACAACACAAACAAACAACACAAACAACACAAACAACACATGGACACGTACAGGAAGCCAGCGACACACCGGTGCTTCAACCAATCCATTCTGCAACTGTCAGAATGGATTGTCGCTGTTCTATTCTTCTTCTTCTTCTACTTCTCCTCTGTGGTTTTGACTGTCCGTCTGCCTGTCTGTCTGTCTGTCTGTCTGTCTGTCTGTCTGTCTGTCTGTCTGAGTCTCTCAGTGTCTCTCCCTGTTCCTCTCAAAGGGACGGAACGATGAAACAATGCGATAATTCACCTGATAGGAATGATGCGTGGGCAATATGAACATTCCGATGTGAATTCACAAGTCATGCTCAGGAGCACGGGAACATGGATGACTCACTTAGGACAACATTTGCTTTACTCAAGTTGCATAAATATATATAAATCCTCCGGGTTATATTCTATTCTCTTATTTTTTTTGGGTGAGGGTTAATGTCTCTCCCTACTCACTCCCAGGCCCACATTTCTGCGTTCAGGATAAAGATAGTGTCTCTGTATCTCGACTCTTGAGAACAAAGAGCCAAGCCAGTCAGACCCACACATTCGTCACACGGTGGTGGAAAGGCGCAAAAAAATATCACACAACAGGTCCGTTTGTCCGGAGCCCTGGCGCCTTCAAAAGCACAGCACTGCTGCCCACCAACGCAATTCGGACCCTTTTTGCTGATACGGGGCCCCCCCCCGTTTCCAAATTCCAAATTCCAGCACCATTGGGACCCCACACCCACACACACACACACACACACACACCCTAACTATCGGAGAGAGATGCGCCATTAGCCAGCTGGGATATACACCGCGCACGCCTTGTTTGAAAAACATGTCTAAATAAGTTGAAAAAGAAGAAGAAAAAAGAAAACCTAGCCAACGCAGATGTCTATTGAGCGGGGGGCCCTAATCCACGGAGGGACAAAAAAAATGACTTCCTGTTTTGCGTTCTGTCCACGAAAGTAGCCGAACCGGAAGACAAGACAAAAAGAGGGGGGAAGAGGTAAGCCGAGACATGTGGGTCATCATCCGCTGTTAACACCCGACGGCCCTGAGCTTGATCCCTGCAACCACTAAAGCTAATCTCTCACCTGAACAGGTGGGGGGGGGGGGGGGGGCTGCTCACTTAATTCACGCTGTGTGTGTGTGTCGACGACGGTTTTCTTTTTTACACTCAAACTCAATGGGTCAAGGGTCGTGGATAATAATGCCGTTTCACGGTGCGTCCGTACGGGCGACTCGCGCACCGCCGCCGTCGAGCTCCTCAACACACTGGGCCCTCTCTGTTTCATCTCCCCTCATTGTTCATTGTTGCCACGACGACAATGCGGAGAGAGAGCCGTCCATCCTGACGACGGTCTAAATTAGCCCCACTGTTCCCGCCGGCGGTCACAGAGATCGACACGCAGCCTCACAAAGCTCCTGCCGTGGTTGTTGTCTGTTGTTGTTGTCGTTTGGCTGTTGTTGTTGTTGTTGTTGTCGTGTACACGTGTGCACAAGTGTACACACGTGCTCGCCTTCCCCTCGTGCGCGCGGCGCGAGGGAAGGCGAGCGCGTCGAAATAGCTCTGGCCGAGCCCAAGCGAGACTTAGAAGTTACGCAACGGCGAGAGAGAGAGAGAGAGAGAGAGAGAGAGAGAACGGCTGCGAGTGCCAAGTGATTGCTTCTGCTCGAGTGTATTTAAATACAATGCAATGTATTTGCTCGAGCGGCGGCGGCGGTGGGGGGGGGGGAATAGGAACGCATGAGATAATAACGTGTGTGTACACAATTTAAAACAGCGATTTAGCGTTGCCGAGCCTGTCACTCTTGTTTTTCCGTTTTTTGTGTGTGTTGTGTGTGTGTGTGTGTGTGTGACATGTGTGTGTGTGTGTGTGTGTGTGTGTGTGTGTGTGTGTGTGTGTGTGTTGTTGTGTGTGGTGTGTGTGTGTGTGTTGTGTTGTGTGTTGTGTTGTTGGTGTGTATGTGTGTGTGTGTGTGTGTGTGTGTGTGTGTGTGTGTGCGTGTGTGTGTGTGTGTGGTGTGTGTGTGTGTGTGTGTGTGTGTGTGTGTGTGTGTGTGTGTGTGTGTGTGTGTGTGTGTGTGTCTCTGTGTGCTGGGGTCCGTGGGGGGCGGACGCGGGGGTGAGGATAAGCCCTGGTACCTGACACCCAGCCTGGCATGCGTGGTGCCAGAGCCCGAGGGTAAACCCCAGCCTCTGCCCTGTTAGCTTCCTACGCTACGTTGGCTCCGTGCACCGATGCCCTCCCTCCCTTCCCTTTCCTCTCTTGTTTTTTTTTCCCTTTTTTTCCTCAAAGACACGGGGAACAAATAATGAACTCCCTCCCCTTTGTTTCCATAATTTAAAAACATATTTACTATTTCTTTTTTGTCACCTTCTCACTCGGTTTCTTTTGTCGTCTCGTCTCCGGTCATGGACACGATATTCCCTCTCCGCCGTTATTTTTTTTCCCGATCTTTTCGCTCCGCTCTCCGCCGTCGAGACGACCAAAGCGAAGCCGGCCGCTGGGAAACGCGCTCTCTCCCGCCCTTCAACCGCTTTGACATTAATCGCAATATCTTTAATGCTCGCACATTAGTGACTGCAATAATTAATGTATGAATAATCACCGATGTTTAAAGCATTATCAATAATTGTATGAATAATGCACATGAATAACGCATGAGCGCTCGAGCCCCGAGGCAAAATCTGGTGTTTTCCGCCTTTTGTCCGGGACGGGCCGCCGCTCTCGACATGGCAGACGCGGCGGGCGTGATCAAATGGCGGCGTGCTCCGCGTTGGCCTTACATCAGCCACGCTGTCGTACCCGCCGTGGAGGCTCGGGCTTTTTGCATATCTCTCTCTCTCTCTCTCTCTCTCTCTCTCTCTCTCTCTCTCTCTCTCTCTCTCTCTCTCTCTCTCTCTCTCTCTCTCTCCCTTTGGTTTGATGTGCTCTGCCCCGGCGAGTGGCCTGGCTCTTGTTTACAATAGTTTCCGTTGCAAAGGCCCCTACAGGGACCCAAACACCGGGAGCTCAGCCTGGTGAGAAGAAGAGAGAGAGAGAGAGAGAGAGAGAGAGAGAGAGAGAGCCGTGCCCGGGCGTGCTTGGTGAGGTGGGCCAGCCCTGAACCGAACCTGAAGCGCCTCGAAGCTCTGCTGATGGTCACAATCTAGACGTTCGCACTCCTCCTGCTCTCCCCCCCCTTCTCTACTCAACCTCTACGCGGCCCCCCCGCACCATCCCCTCTCCGGACACTATATAAGGGTGGAAGGCACTGCTCTTCGTCAAAAGTGTCGGGAACTCTTCATCTAGCCATTACGGCTTCGGCTTTAACATACAACCATGCCAACTCTGCCGGAGTCGAGCCTGCAATTCATATGCAGATCGAGCAGGGGAGGGAGGGAGGGGGCGGGGGGGGGGTAGGAGGGGGTGTTGTTTCCACAAACTGTCACTTCCCATGTCACAGTGGATCTTACCGCCAGCGAAAAAACAACCTTGTTGACCTGTTGGCCAAGATGTTTTTGCATTTAGCATTGGTTGTAGCAACTAGCATTAGTTAATAGATGTAGTGACAACGGACACCCATTGAGTCATTAGGAGGATAACTCGGCCCGATTCGTAATCTTATCTCCATCTCTGTCCGCATTAAGGGGATATAGTGTGAAAAAAAACGCCTGCAGTTGTTGGCCAATTCTCTTTGTGTCTCTGGGGCACAACTCGGCGCAGATGCTAAAGCTCAGCCACAACTCCGTCACTTGACAGACTTAGAGTTAATGAGTCGGGGGTGAGATGGCAGATTAAAGCGGCGGGGAGATCTGTGTGCAGGCAACACGGAGGAAAGGTGAACTTTAGATACGAAGCTGGTTGAAAATCGCCGATGTTCCTCTTTAAGCAGACATTTTTTTTTGCGGCCGGTAAAATGAGTAAGATACGTCGATTTGAAGGAGCGAGAACGGAGCATCTTATTGGTCACGGAGAGAGCCTTGAAACGCCGAGTATCCGATCCTGACCTTTTGGTTGAGAATAAAGCACCCTAGACACCTCGCCCCGCCCGTCCACCCCAAACGGGGAAACTAATGAATATATCAGTGACACGGCACGCAGCGAGAGATACAATTGAATGAATGGATGAATGATAAGGTGCCGTGGAATACCAGTGGAAACACACCGCCGACTCTGCGTTGCCCTCCCCGGGGGCGCCAAGGTGATAATTAGTGAATCCTAAAAGGTTGAACAAGTCACAATGGCGCGCCAATGACAGCACAATGGCGAGCGCCGTGATGGATGGGCCACATGGGGTGGAGCCGGCCAATCAATGGGCTCACATGAAAACAAACATTTCATTAAACACTAAGTGGAGAGCCCTCCCCCTCATCAGATGCTGATGATGCAGCAGCCGAATGCTAATGCTCTGTCTCAGGGCTCTGGAGTCTCGAGATATATTTACGATCACTCGAGGCCTGAAGGATTTAACGGCCTTTAGTTGTAAGAGCAGAGACTTCAGCTGGACTCACTGCTATTAGCGTTGCTCATGGGAAGGAATGGACGTGTGTGTGTGTGTGTGTGTGTGTGTGTGTGTGTGTGTGTGTGTGTGTGTGTGTGTGTGTGATCTGTGTGTGTGTGTGTGTGTGTGTGTGTGTGTGTGTGTGTGTGTGTGTTGTCTCATGTGTGCAGGGATCATTATTGATGAATGATAATGGAAATTATTATTAATCAGCAACACATCTGTTTTTAATTAGAAAAATATCGATATGTTAATTACATCCAGGGAAATAACACCAGGCTACAGATCTGCACGTCACTGTGAACGTGTTATTACTGTTATTATGATTATGATGTCATTCTCTTGTCGTTCATTGGGCCACCTGAGGCTTACCTGCGCTACAGGTGCGTGGCGCGCTGACGTCACGCCACGTGTTACAGCCGCGAATCACGCACGGCGGGAAATTATCAATATAATATCTAAAAAAATAATATTAAAAAAATTATTATATAAATTATATATATATAGACTAATCAAATGATGTTCTGATTTAATAAAAAATAAAAATAAATAAATAAATAAAAATAAAATACATTTGGCAGATACTAAATGTAAATGATGCTTATGGAGACGATATTATGTTTAGGAATATTAAGACTGTGTTTACATGGTCGGAGTATATTGTGTTTAGGAATATTAACATTGTGTTTACATGGTCATGGTATATTTGTATTTCATCATTGGTAGGTTCTGTAATGCTGTAAAAAAATACAATAAAAAACACAAAGACACACAAACGAACAGACAAGGTTTCACACACACAACAACACTAAAAGAAATGAAGAAAAAAACCACACATTTCTATAATATGACACAACCCCCCTGATTGATGTGGGTGGGTATAGTGGTTGTTTGCACCTTAGGTGGCGTGGCTGAGCTTGGTTCCTGAAGGTGGAAAGGGTGGAAGAGGATTATGGGAAGACATAAAGACGGGGACCGAGAAGAATAAAATTCGCCGGAAAGTGGGGGGAGGATATTGAGCGCGATTACCCTGGCAGGGTTGTGCGGTCGTTTCGGATTGTCTCCGGGTTGATAGGTAGAGCATGCATGTGTAGACAAATGATCGCATGCTGATAGGAGCGAGACTCCCCAAAAAGTCGTTCAAAAGGGGGAGTTGTTGGCTTAGGTGAGGCTGTATTAACTGGACGTGGCTGAAGAATTGGAGGCCTCCTCGGCAGAGACCACAGTGAGAGATCAAATTGGCTGGCAAGGGGAGGGAAGAGAAGGGGGCTGTTGGGGGTGGGAGACATTATCTCCCCGAGACAGTGAGAGATGGGGGAGTGGGACGCAGGGGGACACATTAATGAATAGGTGGGAGGACTGTGTTTTTCCCAGCGCTACCCGGGGCCCGCCGAGGCCTCCCAGGTTTGTGCAATCTCTCAATGTCAACATCTTTCTGTGAGGCTGATTCAATTAAGATTAAGCCAGTGGCAGAGGGGCGAGAGTGACAGGGGTCAGTTTGATTTCGCCGATTGGCTTTGTGTCTTTTGTTTTTTCAGCTCGGGTTACGGGGGCCTGATCCTGAGCGAGAGACAGAGAGAGAGAGAGAGAGAGAGAGAGAGAGAGAGAGAGAGAGAGAGAGAGAGAGAGAGAGAGAGACAGAGAAAGAGAGAGAGAGAGAGGAGAGAGCGAGAGAATTTTTCTTCAGTGCCTTTTTTCAGAGCCACTCAGCACAGAGAGCAGAGTGTGGAGAGGTGTCTCGTTCTTAAGGCCTCTGTATGGTACAGAGACGATAAGGGGCCAGTAGATTGATGATGTATAGTATTGTGAATTTGATGATGAGTAAAATGATTAGTAATTTACTTCACGCATTACTGAATGAGTTCCTCTTTCTAAGGCTGATGATATAGCTGACAACAGGTCAGCCTACAGAAGGGAATGTGAACTGGTGTGTGTGGGTGTGTGTTTGTGTGTCACTGTGTCTGTGTGTGTTGTTGTGTGTGTGTGTGTGTGTTGTGTGTGTGTGGGTGTGTGTGGGTGTGTGGTGTGTGTGTGTGTTGTGTGTGTGTGTGTTGTGTGTGTGTGTAGTTTGTGTGTGTGTTGTGTGTGTGGTGTGTGTGTGTGTGTGTAGTGTGTGGTGTGTGTGTGTGTGTGTTGTGTGTGTGTTTGTGTGTGTGTGTGGGTGTGTAGGTGCGTGTATGTGTGTGTGTGTGTGTGTTGTGCTGTGTGGTGTGTCTTATTGAATCATAGCATAGACAACATCGAGGATCCACGCTGTTTTGTCTGCGGCGCTCTGAGGTCAACGCGCGTATTTTACCGTATTTCACTCGTCCTCTCTTCACGGAAAGGAACGCCGGACGCCGTCTTGGTTCGAATGCGTACGTCCGTCGACGCGAATGCAACAACAACGTGTGACCTTATCTCCTCCAAATGTTCCCCAACAGAGAAGAGCACCCCGAATCGCTGTGTGTGTGTGTGTGTGTGTGTGTGTGTGTGTGTGTGTGTACCGTCCAGCTGTGCTTGTCCCGGAGGTTGTTGTACAACCGAAGAACCACTAAAGACATAAGGACCATCACCACTTACCCTCTCTCTACAGTTTACCGCCCCCAGCGCACCCACTGCCCCCCCCAACACCCCCGCCTCGCAAACACCATATCATCCATTAGCCCACAATTAAAGACCACTTAATGACAAAACCGAGACTGAGAAATGAGCCCCTATTGAAAAGCAGCAGTTAGCGAGAAAGAGAGAGAGAGGGAGGTGGGGGGGGGGGGGTGTTAGGGGGTTGGGGGGGTGTGAGGGTGGGGGTGAGGGGCGGGGTACGGGGGTTTTCTGCTTTGAGTTGGCGGTGTGTTGGTGTGTTGGTGTGTTACGACTGTTTCCTCTGATTGCGTTGCATGCACTGTAGGCTACGAGGTGAAATCCAGCCGGATAACAACCGAACCCAACCCCCTGCTCCTATCTCAGGGCTTGTAAAAATGCTTCTCTTGTCGGAATAATAATAATAATCATAAAATACATAGATTGTCCTTGTTTTCGTCCGAAGCCCGGCCCCCACGTTCCATTGCGCAACAGTCGTCGGGGTCGGGATGTTGGTGGGTTGGTGTGTTGGTGTGTTACGACTGTTTCCTCTGATTGCGTTGCACGATCACAAGACACTAGGCTACTAGGTGAATGAAATCCAGCCGGTGAACAACCTGACCCAACCCCCTGCTCCTATCGCAGGGCTTGTAAAACAGTAATAAGATTGATAATGAGGTTGTCCTTGTTTTTGCCCGTTTTCTTGTTTTGTGACCCAGATGGAGTAAGTGAAGTGAGTTAGCAACACTCGCAACGACGCAAAACAGAGACCCAGAGAGAGAGAGAGAAGAACATAGTTTTGAAGAGTATAATATAGATATAAATACAGAATATAGTACACAAAAATCACTGGTAATGTCACTGCTCTTCGAGAGTGTGGTTGTGTAAAGGTTGCTTTCTTGGCACAGCGGCAGCGGCTACATGACTGCCAACGGATCATTCTTCTCACATTGCAGTTAATCGGATAATTAATGATATTTCTCATCTTCACAGATATTGTGCCCCCACACACTCCCTCCGTGTACTTGTTGCTTTTTCATCGGTGTCACAGAGGTGGGTAAGGTGTGAGTGTCCGTCCACGCACGTTCCCTCCGGGGGGTGAGTGTGTACTTGGGCTGGGGTGTCTTCAACTCCGGGTTTTGTTAACATGAAGCCAACCACCAGGAGTCGCCCTCGGAAGAATAGTCTCGCGCCCCCACAGGCTGGCAGCTGACGGGCTTGAGCCTGGACCATTGCAAGCGCCGTTGCCTCTTTCTGTGTATGTAGATCAGACGTGATAGATACGGGTGCGCCCGAGCATCGTGATCCCGCTCGTCGCCTCCCCTGTAGCGTGTACTGGACGGTACGCTCCGTAAGAGGGAGATTGAGAGCATGTGTGTGAGAGCGGGTGTGTGTGTGTGTGTGTGTGGTGTGTGTGTGTGTGTGTGTGTGTGTGTGTGTGTGTGTGTGTGTGTGAGAGAGAGAGGGGGGGGCGGGGGGGAGGCAGGGGGAGGGAGGGGGGAGAATGAAAACAGAGGCGTTAAGTCATTAGGGTCCATTGTTGCGCTCAAACAGCCGTCCCACACACACACACACACACAAGCTGGGTTGAATGGGGAAATAGAGCTTAATGACCTGAAAAGGGGCAACTTCAAAGGTGGTGGCGGCAGATGAGAGGGGGCGGAGCCACTCGAATGTCAGCGCCGCCGCTCGCCGCGTATGAGAAAGGAGAGAAGGCCCGGGTTGTTCACTCACAACTCACGGGGGGGTAAAAAAACTTAACAACAAACTTCCTTTGGAAAAGGGCTCCTTTTGTTTTCTCTCGGTCCGCTCTTTAGGGACAATTAGGCTTGTTAGTCATTGGTCTCTCCCAGTATAAGAATGGCCCCGTGTTTATGCGTTGCTGTGTTGTTGTCCTTAAGTTAATAATCTGCGTTCAAACTGAGAGAGACGCAGCCTACCCATCCAGAACCTAACGTTGTTTGCCTTCCATGCGCCCCCCCTACTTCTTGCGTTTGCCGGTATCTATTTTCGCCTTGCTGTGAACTAACATCCTACTGGTGTGTGTGTGTACATGCCGCCCGTGTGTGGCGTAACAGAGAAGTTGAGACGGGATTGGTGGGGGGGAGGGGATGTGGGGCAGGGGGTGTGTGGGGGGGGGGGGCGCGAGCCCATAGTACACTAAAATCATCGTAGGTGAGATAATCATGAATAATCCATAAATGTAAATAATCCTTGCTCAGCTGCACCTGGTGTGCGGTGTGCGAAACGCTGGTGCCAAGGAAAGGCTCCTTTAACACCAACCATACTCTCGATGACCGGAGTCGAGTATCGAACGGTGAATTTGGGAGAGATACATTATTCCCGGAGATTGAGGATTCGATGATAGTAGAATGAGATATTTATACTCTTCCACTTGTATCTTCTGCTCTGACGCGACGAGATATGTACTGTGATGTAGATGTGAGAGTAGGACAGACGATCACACAGGTAAACACAGATTTCGATGATGAGAAGAGAGAGAGATTCGTAGACAACGTATCCAATGCATAGGACACACAGGTTATAGCAACACAAGATGAAGAGAGAGGCGAGGACAGACAGAGGAGACAAATACAACACGACACGAGAGGACGACTACAGCAGAGCCAGACGTGAGGAAAGAGGACAGGGATTACACACAAGGTCACCCAGATGGAGAGAGACAGTTACACTATTCACGTACAGAGATGGATGAGTATCCTACATCAGATCATGGAGAGAAGTAGATCAGATCTACGAGACATACGAGAAGAGACAAGACTACACGAACACAGAGATGAGAGAGAGTACAGACACTTGACGCGACAGAGATGGAGAGGGGACACACAGACATCCGTGACGAAAGGCGGCACAGTGACACGTGCAATCCTAGTTTAGGCCGCCTCGTGAGCCCGCCGAATATATCAATATGAGTACACCGAAGGTAGTGTCATGTAGGTTTACCGTTGGGCCAGAGATCAACAGGAGATTGCTAATGAGAGCGTCGAATAGGGGGGTAGTCCTACATGGTGAGACACCAGAGATACTTTCACGCAGAGAGAGAGACAGAGACGAGAGCAGAGAGAGAGAGACAGAGAGAGAGAGAGAGACAGAGAGAGAGAGAGAGAGAGAGAGACAGAGAGAGAGAGAGAGAGAGAGAGACAGAGAGACACAGACAGAGAGAGACACACAGACAGAGAGAGAGACAGAGACAGAGAGAGAGAGAGAGACAGACAGACACAGAGCAGAGAGACAGACAGACAGAGAAAGAGAGAGAGAGACAGAGAGAGTGACAGAGAGACAGACCGACAGACAGACAGACAGACAGACAGAGAGACAGAGACAGAGAGACAGAACGAGAGAGAGACTTGGCACTGAGGCAGGTATAGTACAGCCAGAGATTGTCTCAACTGGATAAGGACGGGTGGACTTTGACCCTGTCTGATGACCGTGTGTGTGTGTGTGTCGGTGCAACAACCCGAACGGGGGCGATGGGCGAGGGAGGACAGGGGTGGGCGGGGGGGGGACAGCGGCGCAGGTTGGGGGGGGGGTGGCTCGGGAGGAGGGTGGGGCGGGGGTTCGGTGTCATACTCTCTTGCGGCTTCAATATCTCCGGTAGGTGGAGTTGCGCGGAACCTTGCAGGTGCTGGGAGGGGGATTGGGGGCGTCGGGGGGACCCTGTGGCTGAACTCCTCACCCTCCTGGACGAGTGGTGGTGGTGATGGTGAGGGGGTGGGGGGTGGTGTGGTGGCGGTGGTGGTGAGTGGTGGTGGTGGTGGTGAGGTGGTGGTGGTGGTGGTGGTGGTGGTGGTGGTGGGGGTGGTGGTGGGGGTGGCGGTGGTGGTGGTGGTGGTGGTGGTGGTGGTGGTGGGTGGTGGTGGTGGTGGGGGGTGGTGGTGGTGGGGTGGTGGGTGGAGGTGGGTGGTGGAGGTTGTGGAGGTGGAGGGGGGTGGAGGTGGTGGTGGTGGAGGTGGTGGGTGGTGGTGGTGGGGTGGAGTGGGGGTTGACTGTATCAACCTAAAGCCATCGCATTCTCCACCATATGTGACACACTCTGGGGTTTTGGTGAGTGTGCACAGGACTGAAAACAATAATTCTGAGTTCCACACCAGTATTTATATGAAATAGGAGTTTTATTGACTAATGGGGAGGGAAATAGAATCTTATTTATCAGTACCGAGTCCGTAATCCAAGAGAGTTGTCGTAGTCCATAAGCAGGGGGTATCACACCGGGAAGTAGTCGCATACGGTCCAGGGCAAGGCAGGCGGGAGGGTAGTCAGGCAGGCAAGGGTCATCCACAAGACGGGTTCTCAGACAGGCAGAAGGTCAAGGCACACAGCCACTTCTGGTAGTCTCAGAACTCACACACAGCATCTTTATCTCCACTCTTCCTCCTTCTCTTCCTCCTCTTTCTCTCCCACGTCCGTTCCTTCTTCCTCTCCCACTTCCAGCACAACTCCCTCCTCTTCCCACTCTCTCTTCCTCTACTTGTCTCGTGACGTGAACTGCAACGCAATCAGAGGAAACAGTCGTAACACACCAACACACCAACACACCGACCCCGACCTCGACCTCGACCCCGACGACTGTTGCTCAATAGAACGTGGACTGGGCTTCGGGCGAAAACAAGGACAGTCTACGAGGGGGGGGGGGGGAATAGGAACGCATGAGATAATAACGTGTGTGTACACAATTTAAAACAGCGATTTAGCGTTGCCGAGCCTGTCACTCTTGTTTTTCCGTTTTTTAGCTCGCGGACAAATTAATCGAGCGAAAACAAAACGTATTGCACAATTGATTTCTCGTGAGGACGGGCGCCGAACTAAAACGAAGAACATGTGCGCCTGTTAACCCCCCCGCCGGAGCCAACCGGTGCACAGTATCAAAGGGCAAAGGTCGTATCGCACTGCACTGGAGCTCTGTCTGTTTGCTTATAGTGGGTGATTACATTAGTACCAAATATCAGAGTTATACCCTTTCACTCGCTTCGGTATCAGCGAATCCCGAGGCCGCTCTGCGATCCGTCCGCAGACACAACGAGTTCTTCCCCTAATCTTAGCAGAACTCACTTTAATCTTCGTCAAATCCCCGCGCTGGACATACATCAGTGGGAGCAAGAAGAAGAGGCCCCTGTGTGGATAAGCTGTTGCAGACCTACATTTCGCGATGGGATTGGCAAAGTATAGACAACGCACAGTGCTGGTTCATCACAATGCATCGCCGGAGACCCAAGAAGAACCCACACACAGTGTCAATGCATTGAGTGTGTGTGTGTGTGTGTGTGTGTGTGTGTGGGTGCTGTGAGCGAGTGAGTGTGTAGAGTGTTGGGCAATCAAGCAGTTCAGCATTGCTTTAGGAGATCCATAACAATAAAATAGGTTTATAAGTGATTTTTAGGCCAGTGTGTGATTTGACCAACAAGATCTGTGGCCTGGTCTACGAACTACGAAGTCTATATATCACAGCTACTGTACCATCATAGAAGATAATGAAGGGGTTGTCATCATGTTGCAGGGATCATTATTGATGAATGATAATGGAAATTATTATTAATCAGCAACACATCTGTTTTTAATTAGAAAAAGATCAATATGTTAATTACATCCAGGGAAATAACACTGGGCTACAGATCTGCACGTCACTGTGAACGTGTTATTACTGTTATTATGATTATGATGTCATTCTCTTGTCGTTCATTGGGCCACCTGAGGCTTACCTGCGCTACAGGTGCGTGGCGCGCTGACGTCACGCCACGTGTTACAGCCGCGAATCAAGCACGGCGGGAAATTATCAATATAATATCTAAAAAATAAATATTAAAAAAAATTATTATATAAATTATATATATATAGACTAATCAAATGATGTTCTGATTTAATAAAAAATAAAAATAAATAAATAAATAAAAATAAAATACATTTGGCAGATACAAAATGTAAATGATGCTTATGGAGACGATATTATGTTTAGGAATATTAAGACTGTGTTTACATGGTCATGGTATATTTGTATTTCATCATTGGTAGGTTCTGTAATGCTGTAAAAAAATACAATAAAAAACACAAAGACACACAAACAAACAGACAAACAAACAAGGTTTCACACACCCAACAACACTAAAAGAAATGAAGAAAAAAAACACACATTTCTATAATATGACACAACCCCCCTGATTGATGTGGGTGGGGGAAAAAAGACATAAAGAAAGAAATAAAATTGCAAAAATGGAAAACATACCGTTCGTTTCGATTGTCCTCGGGTGAAGGAACACAGAAAAACACTCAAAAACTCCCCAAAAGTCGTCAAAAAACGTCTAAACTGTGCGTCTCTCCTGTCTCCTGTCTTGTGTGTATGTGTGTGTGTGCGGAGGAGCAGGGGCGGCACCAGGGAACTATAAAGCTTTGGGTGGGGGGGGGGGACGGACAAAGGGGGCGGGGCGAGAGAAGGAGAGGGGGAGAGAGGGAGAGAAAAAAACGCCCCTTTTTCTTTCCCTGCTAT
>PIJE02001245.1:32515-55015 GCA_002895965.2 Coryphaenoides rupestris | reverse complement strand
CTAAAAAACAGCCAAACATCGCTCTTCCAAGTCCCAACTCTTCACGGTTCTGGCTCCGCAGCGGTGGAATTCGTCGCTTTGGATAAAAGCGTCAAGTTGCCCATCTACTGTATGTTTAAATAGATGTTGTTGTACTTTAGCTATTGTTTTGGTACGCTTATGGGTCATAAAACACATTTAAAAAAAAAAGTAGTACCTAATAATCAATGTGATAGTCGTAGTCTGTTGAATCCGTTGCTGAGTTCACTGTGGAAAAACAGGAATTCTGGGAAACTATCAGATGGATGGAGATGTGGAATGAATCCTCATTGGACATGCCACACCGCATTACACTTACATCCAAATTAAAAGTGGGAATTCACACTCTGAACTGGGAAAGAATCTGTGTGGAAATTACACACACACACACACACACAAGCACACAGCTAAGAGATGAATGCTGAGAAACACACACAGAGTGGGAGCATGGGAGGATACAAACACAATACTAATGTGTGTGTGTGTGTGTGTGTGTGTGCGTGATTATTTCCTCATTTTTTTCAAGGGATAAATCCCTACCAGGATGTGCATTTTTGGGACACACCTTTGTTCTCAGACTCCCTAAAATAAAAGTGTGTGTGTGTGTATGTATGTGTGCGTGCATGCGTGTGCGTGCGTGTGTGTGTGCGTGCGTGTGTGTGTGCGTGTGTGTGTGTGCACACACTTCTGACCACGAAGGGAATGCATGAAGGACACATCAGCAACAGAACAAAGTGAACAATAAGATTGAACAAGACGTCGGCCGAGAGACATTTCAAGACAAGAGTGTTTTTGTCTCTCTCTCTCCATCCTCGGGTCACATGCTCTAACTTCCTGCCCGGCTCACTCTCTTTTGTAATCTGCGATGGGCGATCGGCGCAGGGGAGGGAGTGATGGAAACGGACACACAGAGGCTGGACTGTGTCGGAATCTAGGCCTTCGCTAATCTATCCCAATGCAAGTATGCTGTGGGCATGTGAGATCGTCCCTCCCTCTCCCCTTGCCCTCTTCTCCCCACACTCTCTGGTCTCTTTGACAAACCGACCTCGTCATCACCACCACCACCATCCCCAACTATTTAGGTTCGTTAGTTAGTTATCTAGTCGATGCTTTCGTCCCCAAAGCAACAATCTACATTCACATTTACATTTAGGGCATTACGAGTTTCATTATTGCCGAGTTGCCTGCATAAACAGCTGGGATAAGAGCAGACGTGCAATTCTGAGCACGTTACCAAAAAATCTAAGAACATAGAATATGCTAAACAATGCTAAGTACTGTTAATAACGCCAAGACGTACACTCTGCAGTGAATTTAGGTTTGTGTAATCAGTGTGTGACAGGCCAGTGTAGGCCTACGGGTTCGGCTGAAGACATCGGGGATCAAACCCGGTGTCTTATGTGCCGAGATTCAGAGAGTCAAGATTCAAGAAGTTTAATCGTCACATTGATATGCAGTGAACAATACAAATATCACACAATATCACAATCGAAGGGAAAGAATCAGAATATCCACACTATTTACAGTCTTTACAGCAAAAGGAACAGTTTTTTTAATGATAGATATGAGTAAATAGGCAAATAAACAAATAAACCGGCAACACACTCTCCTGCCGGTGAATGGGACAGGGCCAGGAATTTAACGGCTTCCAACAATGATTGACAACCTCTCGGTTCGCAAACGGATTCAATCTCTGTCTCGCCGTGAACTCAGAACGCCGCGTGACCGGTCCAAAGGTCGCACGTCTTCCCCTGGGAACACGGTTTGAGTGTGTTTGTGTGTGTGTGCTAATCACCGGGCCCTGCAGATAACCACCCATCATTTTTTTTTAATACATTACTTCTTCACTTAATGCCTCGTCGGTGCCGTTTGCCAAACCGGTTCTTTAGCGGTGTCAGACATGTCGTGGCATTAACCATTTGCATCGGAGACCATTATGGCATTCCGCCTGCGGGTCTGAAATCAATCAGCTGGAATTTCGCAGCAGCTTATGTTATGCAGTGCATAGCGATGCATGGGAAAACAGTGAGAGATATATATATATATATAACATTTCATAGCATTTCCCTGCCATTTAAACATAGTAGTCATCACAGAAAAACAAGAAAGTGACTTAATTGTGTGTATGTGTGTGTGTGTGTCGGGCTGACTTTTAGTATCTCTGCCCCTCAACGACCTAAATGACCTAAACGACCTAAATGTCACCATGCAAGTCAACCGGTGGCTTCATAACTTCTGCAGACGAGTCTCATGACCGAGCTTGTGAACTTGGCATCGGAGTTCATTCGCCTGGGCCTACACGTGGCCACCAGGGTTAATAACCATTTACACGTGTGCAGCCCTTTATTTTTAAACTTTAGAAAGTGTTAAGCGCTTGCTTGACAGATTAAGCCTTATGGCTTCAGAGGCGGTTTGATTTGGGTATTGTACGATTGTCGTTCTTATCAGAATACCTTCTGATACTTCTGAAAGGTGGGTCAATGTCTAACCACACAGATTATAGACATGTTAATAGAAAGGCAAACACGACTCCATATATATATATACAGTATGTGTTTGCTCAGCTTAATGTCACCAAAGTGGTGGGTGAACCCAGAGAGTTCAGACATCATAGTTGGTTACATTTGCACTTGTGACAATACAGTTCTAGATGTGTAGATATTAGACAAGTGCCTACCTATACCATTACTATGTGAAACCTGTTCAAAAGTCACCAAGAGGAAATATCAAAGACAAACTTGACAATGAAAAAACAGCAACAATGTAGTAATACTCTGCTGCCCCCTAGTGGCAATATGATGGGAAATCAAATGCAGTGTCTATGGACAAAAAGTACATTAAAAGTACATATTTCAATTTGTGGTTATGGTTGTGACCTTTTACCATTTTTAAGTCTAGTTTTGTATTTCTATGTCTATTGTGTTCCCTGTCTAGATGTTCTTGTTCTGTTGGCCACAGCCGTCTCATCTGTAATCACCATCACTCACAAAACCATTACTGTTTGCACAATTTTTCTAAAAGGCAGAAAGCTTTTGAGCCGGGTAAGGTTGGTTATCAATCAAGAAATGTTTTATAAAAGTGAATATATTGCATTTGCTAATCAAATTCAAAGTCAGTGTGTTGTTGTCACATATATCTTCATAACGGGGCCATTCTGATCAGTGAAAAAGGTTGGCTGAACACAACATAGGCCTTTAGAACATTTGTCTCCTCCATACTCCTATTTGCTAGATTCCAAAGTATTCAGAGACGCCAACTAAGCAGCAAGTTTGAACTCCCAGGAGCTCGGCGGCCGTTAAATCCCCGTCAAAGTCTCTTTATCCCGGGTCAGTTTCCAGAGACGTTTCCAACCATTAGCTCACAATTACAATACGAACGTGAACGCTGAGCAGAGTCGTTGAACTCGCTCTAGCGTCACAATCAGAGACCTCCAGAGCCAAACCACGGTAGTCGCCGAACCCATTGATGTGGATTAGAGATAATGGTGGGATTTGCGTGACCAAGCAGCACAGAGCCCATCCCAAGCAGGGGGGGGGGGGGACCCTTAACTGTGTGCTCAGGTGAACTCATTCACTGGGCCCCAAGTTGTCATCTGCATTAAGTTACTTTAAGCACCAATTCAATGTTTGAAGTGGTTAGCGCTGGGCAGCCTGTTTGCATGCAGTTTCAATGTGTCCTCTTTATATCGTTTCCTATAATGTCGCACAATTAAAACTCCCAAATTCCTTTCAAAGTGAAGGATGCATTTAAGCGTTCTACAGAATAAATGAAGACAGGAAACCAGGTGAAATAAAATGCCACTTTATTATTCAGGTGTGTCATAACCTCGTCTCCAAAATAAGCACGGAAGGACTACAACTGGTTTTTCGTCAACCTTGCGCCTCGACGGACGCGGGCGGCGCGCAAAACTTGGTTCTCGGCCCGCCCCGCCCCGACAGTCCGTCCGTCCGCACGACGTCGGCGATAAAAGGTATCCTCTATTTGACATCCAATGATAGCATACAAAATAGTTATTGACCTACCAGTGATACTGTATATAAAACACTCGTCTCTAGGTTTATCCCCGAGCCCACCCTCCGTCGTCTCCCCCAGGAAACCCCGTTTACAACCGCTGTGACACACGCACGGTATGCTTTAACAAGCACATATCAAGAATGCATAATTCTCCATTGTCGAGATTATATAAAAAAAATAAAAGGAAAAAAAAAAAACTACACAATGTTACACTTTAAAAGTCAGAATACGATTCAATTGATTATTAGTGTTCTACACATTCGGTCTTAACCAAAAAAGGAACATTGTATAATAATATCACTATAACTTAACACTACATATAACGTACGATTTAAAAAATAAAAATAAAAGAGAAAGATTACAAATGATTGGCAATCAAGAGAAAGTGAAGACGGCACGTTCCGAGACAAGCTGGATCACGACCATAAAATAGAGAATATGAGTAATACAAAAGAAATAGAAAAAATAGAAAAAGAGAAGAATGGAACGAAAAGAACCGAGAATACAGGCAAGGCTAAACCATAAGTGATTCCATCGTTAAGATCCACCGTGTGTGTGTGCGTGTGTATATATGTGTGTGTGTATGCGTTCTCATTTTGGCAACCCACTCCATAGGTCTCCCTCTGTGTGTGCGTGTTCCCACGTCTCTCACCAACGCCTTCCGCTTTCGTCCCCCTTTTCCCACATTTCAGACTTTCTCCCGACATTCCTGTGGCAACCCGTCTCTCCGTCCCCCCACCGAGTCCGACACTTCCACCCGATATCTCTCCCCCACCCCTAACTCCCATCCACCCGCTCACCTCCCTCCTTCTCCTCCTCAGTTACCTTCTGCTCTACAGGCCCGATCAGAAAAAAAAAAAAAATGCAGGTTTCTACGGCCAATACAGCTGTAAAAAAAAAAAATTAAAAACACAAGAGGGGAGAGAAACACAGAAAAGTGAATTAAGTCGTAGGTACGTTCACGTCTCCCTCGGGCAACGCGGCGCGGCGGGAGATTGCCGACTCGCAAGCAATTTGACGACACATTTGGTTTTTACGGCTCGGAAAACGTCTTATAAAAGCTCCCGCGTCGTATGCCAAGACTAACGGCCTAATGAGTCGTAGCCGGCGGGCAAACGGCTACTCATCACTTTGAGTGGTGCAATGCGCTCACACCGGGACACAGACATTACTGCTGGTCGTTTAAAAAAAATGCTGTGGAAGCAGGTATTTAAAGTTACGTTTAAACGAGATCACAGGCCCCCCGGCCCCCCCCCAAAAAAAAGGGGGGGGCAAGAACAACGGGGTCAGGAAGCACAGGGTTAGCGTCCTCACCTCTCCTACAGGTCGGTGTCGAACCAGGCCAGCTGGCTGCTGTCCATCAGTCCTGGGTGTGGCCCAGGTCGGGCCAGCGGGTCGGTGTGGTGGCCCAGGTCCGGCAGGGCGTCGGCGTGGTAGTCGGCGCCCTCCATCATGGGGTCCAGCAGGGAGTCCTGGCCGTAGGCGGCCGGGTACGCCCGGTAGGCTCCGTCTAGACGGAGGAAGCACATAGTTAAAAAAGAAAACTAAAAACTGCTGAATTCAAAAGACGACACAGGATCGAGACACAGGTGATAACATACAGGTGTGTAGAAAAAAAGATAATTTACAGTAAGTCTAAGCCTAAGAGAAATATAAATATCAAAAAATATATTTTATAAATATAAATTAAATATAAATATGAAGGCTCAGGTTTTTGTAGCTACTCCAATTTTGTACGCTGTGATGAAGGCTCTGCTTAAATGACTACATGTTTAAATTATACTTGGACGTCTGCATCTCTATTCATTAAAGATTCGTCGACCCGTTCGTCAATGCATTCAAAAAACACAGAACCAGTACACACCATCCTGACGGTAGGCCAGGGGATCTACCTGAGACCCCATATCCAGACCCAGGTCTCCGCCAGTCTGAGAGGGGGAAACAGAAACAGACAACAGGCACACCGGTCAAAAGTTGTTCTTTGCACTCGTACGTGTTTGAGTGAGTGTGTATGTGCATGCGTGCGTGCGTGGTGCTGTCGTGCGTGCGTGTGTGTGTGTGTGTATTGACCTCGTTCCAGGCCATGGGCTCGGTTCTGGAACAGGAGCTGGTCAGCTCCACCGACAGGCGCTTCTTGTAGTCCTGGGGCTTGTCCTCAGACATGCGGAACAGCACGGCGGCGGCGTAGGTGGCTACGGAGGGGGGGGGGGGGGGAAGAGGAGGAGAGACAATCCTTCAAACCATCCGCCACAACACCCCACCACCACGAGACAAGACAACACGTTGGCGGGGCGGGCGGTGTGCTCACCGACGCCCTCGTTGCGGGAGTGCAGCAGCTCCGTGAGCGGCGCGGTCGCTCCCTCTGCCTCGATGGCCTCGGCGGCCTCCTTGTCCTGGGCCAGCTCACACAGCACGCCGGCCGCCACGCGCTGAATGTTCTCCACCGGGGAATACAGCAGCTGCAAAGGCACGGAGGGACGGGAGAGGCAGGGAGGCAGTGAGGGACGGGGGGGGGGAGAGGCAGTGAGCGATGGGCGGCGGGGAAGAGGCAGGGAGGCAGTGAGGGACGGGGGAAGAGGCAGGGAGGCAGTGAGGGACGGGGGAAGAGGCAGGGAGGGACGGGGGAAGAGGCAGGGAGGGACGGGGGAAGAGGCAGGGAGGGACGGGGGGGGAAATGAGTGAAGGACGGCAGAGAGGCAGAGAGGGACGGGGAGAGGCAGAGAGGGTCGGGGGGAAAAGGAGTGAAGGACAGCAGAGAGGGAGTGAGGGACGGGGGAGAGGCAGCGAGGGAGGCAGTAAGGGAGTCTGAAAAGCCGTTGTTTACCTGGACAAAGAGTGGAATGGTGTTGAGTCCTCGGATGACGATTCTGTTGTGCACGTCTCTGGCCAGGATGTGGAGGGCTCCCGTGCAGCCTTCCACGATCTCCTCCATGCGCACGCCCTCCTGCAGCACCGAGGGTGGACACCAGAGGGCGGCCGTGAGCACAATGCACCACCATCACATGACGCATGACGGCCAACATGCTCATTTGGGGGGGGGGAGGGGGGGTGAGTGGTGGGGGTTGGGTGGGCTTTGGTCGTACCACAAACTGCTGCTGGTTTCCTCCCATGCTGGTGCGCCGCTGGGTGTCCTGGTGGGCCCGGACGAGGAGCTGACCAGGCGGGGAATGGCACCCTGCTCACGCAGAGCGCTGTGATTGGCCGGGCACAGGGCCAGGTTACGGATCAGACCAACCGTGGCCTGGGGGGGGGGGTGGAAAGGAGAAGAAGAGAACATGTGTTTTTGGTTCACAATTATAATAATTAAGTTAAAGACTTACAGCGACGAGGAGCTGAATTAGAGGGAAGGATAGTCTAGCCGCTCGCCTCTAGCCTCTCACCGCTAGCCTCTCACCGCTAGCGCCTCTAGCCAAGCCGCTCGGTTCTAGCCTCTAGCCTAGCATTAGCGCGGAGTGGTGTGTACAACGTACCTTGATGAGGGGCCAGTGGGAGGGGGGGTGCAGCAGCTTCACCACCACCGGCAGGCCGTAGTGGAGGCGCACGGCGTTCTGGGCCATCTCGGCGTCCTGGTGGCGGGAGGTCAGGTGGCGGAGCGCGCACACGGCCGGCTCCGTGATGTCCTCGCGGTCGCCGGCGCGCAGGACCGTCCGCACCAGCGCCTCGATGCCGCCCACCTGGACCGCGGCGGACGAACGAGAACGCAAAATATTACAGTTGTCGGATATCATAATAGCCAATAGCTGTTTGACTAGTTTGATGAGTGTGAGCGTCGACAACGTTGTGAATATTAAAAGACTTTTTTTGGCACAGGCACAATGTTTTTTACAATATCTTTTAAGATAAGATAAAACTTTATTGATGCCGAAGGAAATTCTTGTGCCAGAGGTTGCATAGCAATATAATAAGAGTAATAAACAAGATAAATCAACAACAGAATAATACAAATGCACACCTCACCCCTCTTCCTACATTCTGCCTTTAAAAACAAAACTATATTTCTTTCCCAATCTCGGTTCAAAATGAAAACCCACCACCAGCCAATAGTGGATATATGTCCCCATTTGGCAGGTACACATATAACAAATATGTTATATATATATATGTTACATATAACAAATATTTAAGTCACTGGACGGGAGATTATTCCACACATTTAAAAATACCTCATTCTAAAACTACATTACCAGTACGTACCTGGCAGACCATGAGCTTGTTGCTGTAGTTGTTGCAGGTGAGGTTGGAGAGGATCCCGGCGGCGCACGTCACCACGTTGATGTCGTCGCTGCCCAGCAACTGCACCAGGGTCCCCAGGAGACCCTCCATGCCCTCCTGCACACGGCGAGACACGATGGCCAACACGGCGCAGGAAAGACATTTGAGGAAAAAAAAAGCAAGCACGCGAGATCTCGAAACTAAGAAACCAAAGAGAGAAGCGTGATTGACAGGCAAGATGGATTCCCCTGACCAATCAGGGCACCGATCTGGGCATCTCTGCCACGATTGGCTCGAGTGGAAATCATTCTCACGGCGCTCTGACTCACTAATGGCAGACAGATGGCTGCGCGGTGGCATTTCTAACAAAGTACACTCAACTCATCACTCTTAAAATCCCACCGACAACTCCAGAGCAGTCGCGAACGTACAGCATGTGTCCATACGTCGCCTGCGTGTCGCGTGGTACCTGTTTGGTGGCGGCGTCCGACAAGTTTCTGAGCGTCCAGAGGCAGTTCTGGACCAGGCGCTGGCTGGGGTCAGTCAGGTGGAGCCCCAGAGCTTGCATGCCTCCTGCAGACACCCACACACACACACAAACAAACCATTTATCATACACCATTTATAACGGCCACATTTTACATTGGGTGATGGGGGTCCACCGTGCGGGTAAACCTACCGGCTTCTACGATGGCCGGCTTGTTGCTGGAGCAGACGGAGAGCACCTTGAGCACTCTGCTGGTGGTCCACAGGAGCTTCTCGTAGGTGAAGGTCCTCATGATGTTCACCAGGGCCTGGGGGCCGCCGCTGGCCAGGATGATCAGCTGAGCAACAACAGAAATAACACAAATGCATTGTTAATAAGATACAGGAAGTAGACATAGAAATTGATTTTTAATAACACATAGGATGTAGACTGTCTTTTTTTTATGTGCAATAAAAGTACTGTTTCGAAGATCTACTATATCCTTTTTTGCGTATACATTTGTTTGTTTATTCAATTCAACAAATGATTGCACCTTTCGTAAGACGTCAAAAGTAGGCTACTCATTTAGTTTGAACTGCACGTTGCAGAGGACATGAGTCAGGTGAAGTCAGACGAGATAAACGCTCAAAAGTACAAACCCAAACAACCCGGACGGTACCTTGCTCTCCTGGTTGCCGTACGCCAGGATCTGCAGGCAGTCGGTGGTGATGGCCAGGAACTTGACGTTGGTGTTGGCGAGCAGCGCCACCATCTTCTGCAGGCCGCCGGCCAGACGCACGGCCATCTTGGCCCCCTCCTGGTGGAGCAGGAGGTTGTGGAGGGTGGTGATGGCATAGAACAGCACGCTGTCCACCGGTGAGCTACACGTTCACAAAAAAAAAAAAAAGGCGAAGAACAAGAAGAAGAGCTAAGTAAGCAAACTACACCCATAATGAGGGACAGGAGGAGAGGTTAAATGAAGCCAAAAATGATGGAATTACACATAAGCATCTGTTGTGCCGGTGATTGCACCGAATCTACAACCAAAGTAGAGGGGGGGGGGGTGGGCGGTTGATGACAGGCACCCACTCACAGATGCTTCCATTTTCTTTCTTTCGCTGAAATAGTTTTTAGACGCACCGTCTGATCATTGCCAATTACATCACAGCAGATGTATAAACTGCAGATGCAGCCTAAAAGTATTTCACACGACAACAACAAAATAGGAAGACAGACACTTTTCCTTCATCAGCATAAAAATAAAAAAATAAAACTATGCGAGCACGCGAAGAGACTACGCACAATGCAATCTGGAAGCAAGCAATCGTACCATCTCTTTGCCGGCAAATTAAAAGCCCCATTAGTTTGGTCCCAGCAACACTCGAGCACAATCTCAGCTGAGCAGCATCTTAACGAGGCACAATTAAGCTTGTGGTTACACAGCAGCGCGTCTTCGTGCTACAAGTCTTGTACACATGACTGCCGCCATTTTGGGAGCATCAGAATGCTAGTAATTCTGTTAGTGGCAATTGTTGTTTTTTTTTTGGTCATCGATTCGCAACTAATCGCGAAATCATTCATCATTACGGGGAGACATTATTGCGTTTGGAACTGCACACCCGTACGGGCCACTACTACACAATAATACCCATGATGCATTCTGATGTACAAGCCCTGGGGGGAGGGGGCATTCGGGTCTCTCAACCCGAGCATCTTGACCAGGGCGGGGATGCCTCCGGACTTGAAGATGGCGAGGAGCCCCTCGCGGTGGTGGGAGAGGTTGTGCAGGGTGCGGCCGAGCAGCGGCCGTCTCCACGTCGCCACGTGTTCTGCATGGCGCGCACCACCGCCGACACCATCTGCGGCGGAGCGCATCAGGGCGTGGCGGGAGGCCTCCTTCTTGGAGAGCTGGTGCACCATCACGGCCGCCTTGTTCACCACAACCTGGAGAGAACGCAAACGCGCCGGTGTTTTAGAGAGACACACGTTTGGCTTTCCCCATTGGTCTATCGTGATAATAAAAGGCATTTCTAGCGGACCTGGTCCTCGTCGTTGAGCAGCTTGGTGAGCTCCGGGGATGGCGCGGGTGCCAGCTCGGCGTCATCCTGGTAGTTGATTCAGGTTGACCACGGCGTGCTTGAGCATCTGGGAGGGGCTCGGCCAGCCGCTGCACCGCCGTTGGGGTGGGCGGGTCCAGGCGGGGTGGGCGGGATCTGCACGCCCTCCTCCAGGGTCTCGGGAACATGGCCGCGCGCACCCGCTGCGCTCGGGTCATGGCGCAGCCGTCCATGTCTGGAATGAGTCACGCGAGGGCGGGTTTAGTTCATGTTTAGTTGGGCCCTGTCGCATTAAACACATCTGACAGATGTTTTTTGTCCAAACATGCGTGTGTGCGTGCGTGTAGACCACTCGTGCAGTACCTGGGGCCTCGGGGGTGAAGGGCTGGTTGAACTCCCAGTCATAGAGGCCCGGGTCGTCGTCCTCCACGTCCGGGTTGCCCTTGCCACTCAGGGAGGGAGCGGAGGTGGTGACCCCGGACTGGATGCCAGAGTCCAGGTAGGACTGCTGCTGCCACTGGCTCACCGCAGCCTTGCTGTCCCCCATCGCCATGTCCAGCTCCATCAGATCAGCTGCACACGGGAACACAAAAACCACCACACACACACACACAACGTTAGGAGGAAACGGTTTGAGGGTTGAACGCATAGGATTTAATTAGAGCGGTAACGTATGTTACAGTACAAACGGGTGAATGTGAGGCAACTGTAAAGTGCTTTGGATAAAAGCCCTATATAAATCAAATCCATTTATATGTGCGAATGGTACAAACGAATGGTAAAAACTGGCATTGGGAGCACACAATCACATGTGGAAATGTGGAGAGAAAAAAAAACGGTTTGGGCGACAATAATTTAAATATTAGGATATAAGGCCTACAACAGCAAAACTACACAGATGTACAATAACTTTATATTACATAGGACTAGGTACAATCGAGTAAAGTTTGCACTTACACTGGGTAGCCATTCTTCTCACTTGACCTCAGCCCCGCAAAAATAAATCTGAGCACAAAACAAAGAGGCAAACAGAAAAGTCCTTTGAAATCCCGAATCAGACTTTAGAAGAATCCATAAATTGAAACCGACACACACACAAAGAAAATCTTCATCGACTTCGAATTCCAAAGGCAGTTTGGCTTTCAAGGCTACCTGTGTGTGTGTGTGTGTGCGCCTGTTTTGGTCTTAGAAATGTGGCTGAGGTGGGGGATGTGGTGTGTGTGTGTGTGTGTGTTGTTGTGTGTTTTTGGCTTAGAAATGTGGCTGAGGTTGTGTGTGTGTGTCTCCTCCTCTCGCAGAGAGAGAGAGAGAAAGAGAGCCGAGAGGAGAGTGGGTATTTCCAGCCAGCGTGAACACAATTCGCCATTCAAGAGGCACAGACATCAAAAGGCATATTTCTCTTCCCCCCATCCCCCTCCCTCCCCCACCTCCCCCCCCTCATGGCCAAGTTCCTCCCGACCTCCAGCTTGGATTTCCCAGTGAGAAAATCGTGAGCAGAGTTAGTGGCTTTATATACCAAACCATTTCTCAAGGTACGTGTGCAGGGGGCAAAATAAAGGTCAAGAAAAGGAAGAGTGAAAAACAGAACAGAACGACGACACGACACAGGAGTTGAACCCGAATAAATACACATTTTTTAATGAGCTGATTAAACAGATCAGATTATACAAACGCCAACACGGGGCTCTGAAAGAACAGGATCAAATCAGCGAGACAATGACTGTACATTCCGACATTATGACCCCCCCCCCACCCCACAAACCCCCAGTCCGCCCACAGTAACTAAGGAGTTGAAACACTAGTGGCTCCTATCTGTACAATTAAACAATTACATCTCAGCTACTCTGTACCTTTTCCACGTGTCCCTGTCTCGATATTGTTGTCCGGTAAGCAGCTACGTTCGTTCACCTTCGGTTAGCTCGGCGGCCCCCTCCCCATACCCTGAAATGTTTAGTGGTAAGTGTGTATTTTCTTCCTCGGTTAACTGGGGGGGGGGGGGGGGGGGGGGGGTAGTGTGTAAGTATCACGCGAAAAAGGTGGATGATAGTGTGGTTGGTGTTTGAAATTTTGTAGACGTTGTACGCAGCCCGGGTTGCGAATGTTCAAAAGTTTTAAGAGCATAGTAAATGTTTTTTGGTTGAAAAAAATGCAGACCGGCAGACTCTCTCTCATCACGTCGACGCGACACGAAGGGTAAAGTAAGTCGTTTCCTGCTCTCCCCCCCCACCTTTCTTTCATACATGCACACACACACGCACGCATTCACACACACAAAAATAATAATAATACTGTTAATTCATACATCCTACAAAAAAAGTGTTTTCAGTGTTGTTTAGCATATTTGTTCTTTTTTCTCAATAACTTTCCAGTCAAAACTACCGGCCAAGCGCGCCTTGCCGCCTCCCGAGCCCCTGCCCTGCCTTCATAAGATTAAAATCGTTGCATAAAAGCACACACACACGCGCGCACGCACACACACACACTATACAACACGCACCCCTTACTTCCACGACACACACGTTCAACGCCCTTTCAAAAGCTCCCTCAGCCAAAAGCAACCAGCTAAGCGTCCCCGACCATCAGGGGCTGACAGATGGATGAAGGGTCCATCTTCCTCCTCCTCCTATAATCCACCTCCCCCACCCTCCCTCCCTTCCTCCGTCCTCACGTTACCCAGTCCTCCTGCAAATCCATCTTTTCTTATCTGCTTACTTACTTATCTCCCTCCATCACTCATTCTCAGCCTGTGCCTGTTCTGTACCCCCCCCCCACCACCACCACATCACACACTCTCTCCTCTCACACCAATGTGCACACACACACACACACACACACACAACACACACACACACACACACCACACACACACACACACACACACACACACACAACACACACAACACACACACACACACACACACACACACACACACACACACTTGAAGGACACAGTCATGGGACGCGAGGTTGACAGTCAGAACCCTCCTCCGTCGCCACGCACACAGGCAATTGCACACACAGAGCAGGCGGGGGGATGCAAGAGTGACGCATAAACAGTAGGGGGCGCAATGGGGGTGAGGCGAGGTAGAGGAGGCAGAGAGGGAGAGGAGAATCGCTGGTCCCAGTGGGTGGGGGGGGGGGGGGGGGGGTAGGTTGGGGAAAAGCAGGACGTTCTTCATTCATCTCTTCTTCCCATGGAGTCACGGTGAAGAGGGAGTTGGGGGGAGGGGTGGGTAGAGAGAGGGAAAGATATGGATGGATGGTCATGGAGGAGGAGGGGGAGGGGCGGGCGAGGCATGTGTGTGTGTGTGTGTGTTTGGGGGGGGGGTGGGGGTGGGGGGGGGGGGGGGGGGGGGGGGGGGGGGGGAGGGGTCTTCATGTGTCCTGGCCGTCTGTGGCGGCGCTGTCGTTGGCGCTGGGGAGGTCCAAGTCGCTGTCTCGGTTGGACATGCGGTCCAGCTCCGCCTGCACGTCACTCAGGCCCAGCTTCGAACCTGCAGCGCACACACACACACACACACAGGGGATATCAGTAATACTAATTTGGAAAGGTCCTAAAAAAAACAACAACAAGAAAACAAAGTCATGCAGCTGAGCGTGCATGCAAATATCGCGCAAATATCTCAACACACACACACACACACACACACACACACACACACACACACACACACACACACACACACACACACACACACACACACACACACACACACACACACACACACACACACACACACACACACACACACACCACACACACACACACACACACACGGAGACCAGCGATGCACATGGAAGTTCACGATGCAGGTATCATGAGTTAACAGACGCATGCGGAATGATGGATGGAGAGTTGGTACGGGGGGTGTGGGATCCATGCCACGCGTAAGAAGCAACAGACTGAGACTATGGCTGGACAGGAGAGAGAATGGTGATGGGTGGTTGTCAGATTCAAATGCAGTTAAAGAGAGTTAAAACATATAAATGAGAGTGGATCACGGGTTGTCTCTGTAAATAAGAGCCACGTTCCAAACTTCCGATTTGAACGCCCGATGCCAAAGTCGTTCCCACGACATTGGCTTGGAAATGACTTTGAACTACTTCTTTTTGTGTTCCTTCCATGGGAGCATATTGAGTCTATTGTGGATGAATTTTAAACGGCGGCACCGATAGTATCCGCTCAGATCGACCACGACTGGTCCCATGTGGCCCCATGTCCCCAAAATCGAATTACTGGTGTGTGTGTGTGTGTGTATGATTAATGATCAATGATCAATTAAGTGTGTGTGATTGGCCTGGGAATTCCTGAAGGTAACCACACAGAGAGGTCGGCCCTGCTGTTGAATACTTCAACCTGGACCCACAGATGGGGAAAACACAGCTACATGCCGCATATCTCGAATACACCCAATTTCCCAGTAAACCAGAACCACCAGTAATGGTGAATACTGGGTCGGCTTGGTTTGAACTGCTGCTGGGTCATGTGACTTGCCATTTTTAACTATGGCAGTGACCTATGTTTGGTGCTGATTTCAGGGTTGTTACTTTTGAAGAAAGAACCTTATTTGAAATCGACAAAATGGCAAAAAAAGAGACAAAATGACAAAATGATAAAATGGATAAAATTGAGCTGAAGCCAGGATGTTTTGAAAAAAAGAAAAAAAAAGGAGGAGTCGGAGACAGGTAGTATGTAAGGCAGGAAGGGGGCGGGGTCAAACGCGAAATGCACATGAGCCGTGATTGGATGAATTGAACGACACTCTCTCGCACACACCTTAACGTAGGCCAGCATGCCTCGGACTAGGCCATTCACACACACACACACACACACACACACACACACACACACACACACACAGGCAAGCACGCCACACACAACAGGCACACACACACACACACACACACGTTGAACGACACAGAATTATGCAAGGGTGTTTAGATAATGACGTAGGACAACAGAGAAGAGTGTCAACGACGGTTATAAACAGTGGAGGAACACACTGCAGGGAAGAGAGAGAGACACCGTCGACAAGCGAATAAAATGAAGTAGGCAGGTGAAATGAAACAGACAGGAGGGGGGGGCGGGGAGGGAAAACCAAAGGAAATAAGGAATAAGGCCAAAATAAAGCAACGTAGCAGATAGAAACAGGACTGTGGAATGATGGACAGATGCAGTGTTGATGCGGGAATGTTTCTGTGAGGAGAGGACGGTGAACTAATGACGTCATTGTGCGCAATACATTTTCAAACCACAAGTTGGCGACAGTGAACACACGGCGGTGAACAGAGAACCTAGAATGAACACCACTTTTGGTCAAGGTTACGAGAAGGACGCGTCACATATATTATCGATATTGACAGACTAGCTAGAGTGAGTGTGAGAGTGTTAATGTGTGGGAGTGAGTGTGTGTGAGAGTGTGTGTGTGTGTGTGTGTGTGTGTGCGCCGTTTGTTCTCCCTACCCGACTTGCGCACGGTCCCGGGGGTGTTGTTGGCGCTGCCCTGGTTTTTAGACGCACCGTCTGATCATTGCCAATTACATCACAGCAGATGTATAAACTGCAGATGCAGCCTAAAAGTATTTCACACGACAACAACAAAATAGGAAGACAGACACTTTTCCTTCATCAGCATAAAAATAAAAAAATAAAACTATGCGAGCACGCGAAGAGACTACGCACAATGCAATCTGGAAGCAAGCAATCGTACCATCTCTTTGCCGGCAAATTAAAAGCCCCATTAGTTTGGTCCCAGCAACACTCGAGCACAATCTCAGCTGAGCAGCATCTTAACGAGGCACAATTAAGCTTGTGGTTACACAGCAGCGCGTCTTCGTGCTACAAGTCTTGTACACATGACTGCCGCCATTTTGGGAGCATCAGAATGCTAGTAATTCTGTTAGTGGCAATAGTTGTTTTTTTTTGGTCATCGATTCGCAACTAATCGCGAAATCATTTATCATTACGGGGAGAGATTATTGCGTTTGGAACTGCCACACCTTACGGCCACTACTACACAAATAATACCCATGATGCATTCTGATGTACAAGCCCTGGGGGGAGGGGGCATTCGGGGCTCTCACCCGAGCATCTTGACCAGGGCGGGGATGCCTCCGGACTTGAAGATGGCGAGGAGCCCCTCGCGGTGGTGGGAGAGGTTGTGCAGGGTGCCGGCCGAGCAGCGGGCCGTCTCCACGTCGCCCGTGTTCTGCATGGCGCGCACCACCGCCGACACCATCTGCGGCGAGCGCATCAGGGCGTGGCGGGAGGCCTCCTTCTTGGAGAGCTGGTGCACCATCACGGCCGCCTTGTTCACCACAACCTGGAGAGAACGCAAACGCCGCCGGTGTTTTAGAGAGACACACGTTTGGCTTTCCCCATTGGTCTACGTGATAATAAAAAGGCATTTCTAGCGGACCTGGTCCTCGTCGTTGAGCAGCTTGGTGAGCTCGGGGATGGCGCGGGTGGCCAGCTCGGCGTCATCCTGGTAGTTGATCAGGTTGACCACGGCGTGCTTGAGCATCTGGGAGGGCTCGGCCAGCCGCTGCACCGCCGTGGGGTGGGCGGCGTCCAGCGGGGTGGGCGGGATCTGCACGCCCTCCTCCAGGGTCTCGGGGAACATGGCCGCGCGCACCCGCTGCGCTCGGGTCATGGCGCAGCCGTCCATGTCTGGAATGAGTCACGCGAGGGCGGGTTTAGTTCATGTTTAGTTGGGCCCTGTCGCATTTAACACATCTGACAGATGTTTTTTGTCCAAACATGCGTGTGTGCGTGCGTGTAGACCACTCGTGCAGTACCTGGGGCCTCGGGGGTGAAGGGCTGGTTGAACTCCCAGTCATAGAGGCCCGGGTCGTCGTCCTCCACGTCCGGGTTGCCCTTGCCACTCAGGGAGGGAGCGGAGGTGGTGACCCCGGACTGGATGCCAGAGTCCAGGTAGGACTGCTGCTGCCACTGGCTCACCGCAGCCTTGCTGTCCCCCATCGCCATGTCCAGCTCCATCAGATCAGCTGCACACGGGAACACAAAACCACCACACACACACACACAACGTTAGGAGGAAACGGTTTGAGGGTTGAACGCATAGGATTTAATTAGAGCGGTAACGTATGTTACAGTACGAACGGGTGAATGTATATAAAAGCCCTATATAAATCAAATCCATTTATATGTGCGAATGGTACAAACGAATGGTAAAAACTGGCATTTGGGAGCACACAATCACATGTGGAAATGTGGAGAGAAAAAAAAACGGTTTGGGCGACAATAATTTAAATATTAGGATATAAGGCCTACAACAGCAAAACTACACAGATGTACAATAACTTTATATTACATAGGACTAGGTACAATCGAGTAAAGTTTGCACTTACACTGGGTAGCCATTCTTCTCACTTGACCTCAGCCCCGCAAAAATAAATCTGAGCGCAAAACAAAGAGGCAAACAGAAAAGTCCTTTGAAATCCCGAATCAGACTTTAGAAGAATCCATAAATTGAAACCGACACACACACAAAGAAAATCTTCATCGACTTCGAATCCAAAGGCAGTTTGGCTTTCAAGGCTACCTGTGTGTGTGTGCGCCTGTTTTTGGCTTAGAAATGTGGCTGAGGTTGGGGGATGTGTGTGTGTGTGTGTGTGTGTGTGTGTGTTTTTGGCTTAGAAATGTGGCTGAGGTTGTGTGTGTGTGTGTCTCCTCCTCTCGCAGAGAGAGAGAGAGAGAGAGAGAGAGAGCGAGAGAGAGAGAGTGGGTATTTCCAGGCCAGCGTGAACACAATTCGCCATTCAAGAGGCACAGAACATCAAAGGCATATTTCTCTCCCCCATCCCCCTCCGCCCCCCACCTCCCTCCCCCCTCATGGCCAAGTTCCTCCCGACCTCCAGCTTGGATTTCCCAGTGAGAAAATCTCGCACGCCGGCTTCTTCCTGGGTCCCCGGCCCCCCCGCGCCAGCCTTCTTCGTCAGCAGACTGTTGAAGAAGTTGGCCAGCACCCCCTCACTCGTCTGACCTGGTTTTTGGGTGTTTTTAAGTGGAGGGGCGGGAAGAGAGAAACAAGATGGAGGATTGATTTATTCACATATGTGGCACACACACACACGCACACGAGTCTACAAGAGCCAGCACATGCACGCAGACACACACACACACACACACACACACACACACACACACACACACACACACACACACACACACACACACACACACACACACACACACACACACACACACACACACACACACACACACCACACACACGCACGGCAGCAGCGGCGGGGGTCCCCTACCTGACTGCGGCATGGTGTTAGCCACGTTCGCCGCCGCCGATCGGTTGCTTGTCCGCGGCGAGCTGCTGGGTGCCCTGGTGGCCGTGTCCTGGAGAGAACGAGGTCCAGTTGGACACGTTATAGTTGACAACTCTCTGGCTGCGATGACCATTAAAATGTTCCCCCGTGGTGTGGTTCTGGGGTTTTAAGAAAGGGTTTGGTTCAAAAAGAAGAGGGAAAGACTCACCACTGGTCGGCCCGCATTGGCGGCCGGCTGTTTCGCGAGCAGGGACTGAAAACCAACACACACGAGTGAACGCTTGTACACACACACTCCATGTACAACACATTAGCGTCATACATGGAGGGCATAAAGTGGCGAGCGCCGGTCAAACGTAACTATATATACACACAGCGTACATCTGTGTGGGTGCTTACCTGCAGTTTCACCAGAAACACCTGGTCGTCCTCAGCCTGTATCTCCTTCTCATGGACAAACTGAAAATAAAAGTTATACACATTTTTTATTTGAATATTGTACATTTTCATTACCAACACACAATACTCCCGGTTGCCAACAACGAGGTGAACATATCGAAAGTTAATGACGATGACATGTTATATTAAAGTGTATAAGCGCATATTTTTATTGCGCCAACGGGAATGAGCCAATGGCGGTCCGTACCTTTCTAACCGGTGGCTTGACTATTACTTCCTCAAAGCTGTCGTCGGCTTTAATGGTCTGGAAGTTCTCGTGGAGGATGGCGATCTTCTTCTCGTTGTCCCACCCGGATGGACTGAAGGGGGGGGGGGGTTACATCATCAACTTGGGCTGCTAGGTAGTCAATAGTACCAGTGAAATACACTCATTCACATGTTTTCACAATAAAAACATTGTAAGACTTATGCCAAAATTAAACTTGTGGTGACGTGGGCTTTTTTTTGTTTGTTGTTGCAACGTTTTGTTGTTGCGCTGAGCTGTGTGCTGACTGCAGGAGGGAGGGGGGGGGGGGGGGGGGGGGGCTCTTCCCTTTCCTGCTTAGCTTGTACATCTCATTATTAAGTCAGCCTCATCATTAGCCTCAGTGCAGCAGGCAAGTACTGCAACAAACTGCACCCGCAGACCCCAAGTCAATGCAGCACCGAGTCAATGCAGCAGCATCACGTTGTCCTTACAGTGACTTCGTTTTTTTTTTTATATGTCAGGTATGGTGGATGTTGGGGTTGGAATCCAGAAGCTTCCAGCTGGCAATCAAACTTTTAAACTATTCCTCCTCCTCCCACCATTAAAGACACTGAACTGCTCGTCCTGCTATTTCCTGCGTCTTTGCGACTTCCGTCTCAGGACAGCGGTATGGGCGGCGGGCTTACATGAAGACGGCGTCTCGCTCCACCACCTGCGCGGGGCTGTGGAAGGGGAAGCCGTACAGTCTGTGCACCAGGTACTTGTACAACACGTCCAGGTTCTTCATCTCCTTCACCGAGGTGTAAAGCAGAGACGCTCCGTCTGGTTGCCGGCAGGCAGGCAGGTCAAGGACACCTCCAGCGTTCTTCTGCACACGATCTCCCAACTCTCCTAAGCCCTGGCACTAACTTGCATGTTTGTACGTCTCAGCATTATTAATACTACTTGCCATTGTTTAGCATGTTGTATTTCCCAGTGAGAAAAACTCCTGCTGCCGCCTCCTCCACCTCTCTATCTATCTATCTCTCTATATCATCTATCTATCTACTATCTCTATCTCTCTCTCTCTATCTATCTATCTTATCCTATCTCTCTATCTATGTATCTCCCTACTCTCTATCTCTCTCCTATCTCTCTCTCTCTCTCTCTCTCTCTATATCTATCTATCTCTCTCTCTCCCTATATCTTTCTCCATATATCTCTCTCTCTCCATATATCTATCTCTCTCTCTATCACTCCCCATGGCTCCACAATGACACACATTAATTAAATGTACATGATATATATTCACACACACACACACACACACACACACACACAGAGAGAGAGAGAGAGACATACAATGTACATTAAGGGACGTAATAAAGTGTACATTCAACGTGAGCCTAGCACACACCGCTATGCTATGCTAGGCTATGCTAAGCTAGGCTAATATAAACAACAAAACGCCGCGTTGGGGGATGAACTCATTTAAAAAAAATAAAATCGCACGGTCCCGGGGGTGTTGTTGGCGCTTCCCTGGGTCCCCGGCCCCCCCGCGCCAGCCTTCTTCGTCAGCAGACTGTTGAAGAAGTTGGCCAGCACCCCCTCACTCGTCTGACCTGTTTTTTTTGGTGTTTTTAAGTGGAGGGGCGGGAAGAGAGAAACAAGATGGAGGATTGATTTATTTACATATGTGGCACACACACACACGCACACGAGTCTACAAGAGTCGAGTGTACACATGCACACGCACACGCGCACGCACGCACGCACGCACGCACACACGCACGGCAGCAGCGGCGGGGGTGCCCTACCTGACTGCGGCATGGTGTTAGCCACGTTCGCCGCCGCCGATCGGTTGCTTGTCCGCGGCGAGCTGCTGGGTGCCCTGGTGGCCGTGTCCTGGAGAGAACGAGGTCCAGTTGGACACGTTATATTTGACAACTCTCCGGCTGCGATGACCATTAAAATGTTCCCCCGTGGTGTGGTTCTGGGGTTTTAAGAAAGGGTTTGGTTTCAAAAAGAAGAGGGAAAGACTCACCACTGGTCGGCCCGCATTGGCGGCCGGCTGTTTCGCGAGCAGGGACTGAAAACCAACGCACACCAGTGAACGCTTGTACACACACACTCCATGTACAACACATTAGCGTCGTACATGGAGGGCATAAAGTGGCGAGCGCCGGTCAAACGTAACTATATATACACACAGCGTACATCTGTGTGGGTGCTTACCTGCAGTTTCACCAGAAACACCTGGTCGTCCTCAGCCTGTATCTCCTTCTCATGGACAAACTGAAAATAAAAGTTATACACATTTTTTATTTGAATATTGTACATTTTCATTACCAATACACAATACTCCCAGTTGCCAACAACGAGGTGAACATATCGAAAGTTAATGACGATGAAATGTTATATTAAAGTGTCTATTTCACAATTTCAAGCGCATATTTTTTATTGCGCCAACGGGAATGAGCCAATGGCGGTCCGTACCTTTCTAACCGGTGGCTTGACTATTACTTCCTCAAAGCTGTCGTCGGCTTTAATGGTCTGGAAGTTCTCGTGGAGGATGGCGATCTTCTTCTCGTTGTCCCACCCGGATGGACTGAAGGGGGGGGGGGGTTACATCATCAACTTGGGCTGCTAGGTAGTCAATAGTACCAGTGAAATACAATCATTCACACGTTTTCACAATAAAAACATTGTAAAACTTATGCCAAAATGAAACTTGTGGTGACGTGGGCTTTTTTTTGTTTGTTGTTGCAACGTTTTGTTGTTGCGCTGAGCTGTGTGCTGACTGA